>JAPPVO010000032.1:71886172-72076970 GCA_030407325.1 Camellia japonica
ACTTAACTTGTAAGTTACAAACCAAACACGAGAAAAGAATGTTCATTTCTTGAACAATGATATAAAAAATGCATATAGCATTTCTTTGCTTCTCAGTTTCATCGGCCAGGACCATTGGGCCCTTACATCATTTAATGGAGCACTTGACTTTCTTGACCAACTTCAAGGCCCAAAACCCATTTTCTCAAAATTATCAGCAAGGGCTCTATCAGAAGAGTCCACTTTGAATGTTCATGTACCTCCTTGAGATTTTGGCAAAGTATTTTGGACTTCTTACATCATTTATGAGTTACCCAAATTTTGACATAAAATCAGTACCATTTGAATTAAAATCAAGGGAGATACTCCCCCATTTTCTAAACTCAGACAGTTTTTGATCAATGATTACAATTTTTATCATAATTCAAGTTGTACCTGACCTGCCATACTCCAATTTTAAACTGGGTGGATTATCATAAAAAGTGTATAATTAGGGTTACCTAATCCAATTCAGTTTGGTTCCCGGGTTATTTCATTAGATTACGGATACGCTAATCGGTAATTCGCCATTTAATATGTTCCAATTTCGGTTCTTAAAATCTCATTTATTTGGATTCAAAACATAGATTAAGTATACACAAGTTCCACTTCAATTACAGTCAGTTCTTTTTTGTCTATTTAATTTTTTTTTTTTTTTTTTTTTTTTTTAAAAGGCCTGAATTAGCTTGTAAAGAAGTCCCTAATGAACTCATAGAATTTAGGATTTTTTACCACTACAAAAAAATTAAAGTTTTAGAGACCAAAATTTAGAGACAAAATTATTTTTTAGGGACCAAATATTTTTATTGCGAAGAGTATCGTCATTGTATTTTTAGTAACGAAAATTAGACATTAGTGATGAATTATTATCCTTTTGGAACCAAATTTTTTGTCTCAAAAGTAAATCATTTTGATACTAAATCATTTTGTCTCTAAAAATCTATTATTAGTGACATTTTCAAAATTTTGTCACTAAAACTTTATTTTTGACTTTTCGGGACGACCTTTTAGTGACTATCTTCAAGACGATAGAAATTGGTCCCTAAATGTTTTTTACAACAAAATTTTCACTTTTAGAGACCAAAACATTTAGTCTTTAAAACTCTTATATGTTGTGGTGCTAGCCGGTCCCAATAATTAAATATATTACATATTAGGTCCTAAGTTTCTACTCATGCACCAGGAAGTCTTATTATATTTTTTTATCCCAATTTTGCCCCTACTGTTGTACTACCAGAGCCATTGATGAATTAGTGGTGTTGGTGAACATGAGAACTACCAGAGCCATTGATGAATTCATTGAGAACTGCATCTGTGACCCTTAGATTTGAGAGAGATGGTGTTAGATCTGAGAGCGATCAAGAAAATCGACATGAATGGAGATAGGGTGTGTCAACATTGACGAGTTCCAGAGCCATTGATGAATTCGTTGGTGTTGATGAACATGAGAATTGTCTCTGTGGCCTTTGGATTTGAGAGAGATGATGTTAGATCTAAGAGAGATCAAGAAAATCGACATGAATGGAGATGGGTGTGTCGACATTGACGAGTTCGGAGCTCTGTATTGTTTAAACCAGTGATAAATTTGTTTAAACTAGTGATAAACCAATGATAAATTTATCACTGATGAATTTGTTAAAAAACTTACACATAGCAGACTTGATTTGAGAAAGAGAGGGGGCATCACAACAAATTTATCAGATCAGTTACACGTCTGTAGAAGATCAACAACACCTTTTCAATGCACTGATTGGACCTTTTGCATCCCAAACCGTGATAAAGGAAGATGGTGGCAACGACAATATCGACGATGGTATATCAATGATGGAGGATTACGGTGTTGAAACTAGCAGATAAATGATGAGGGAGGAGCAACGGTAATGGCGACGAAGGAGAAAGAGATGATGTTGGTGATAGAGAATGAGGAGGAGGAAATGGTGTGCTAGTCAGAGAAATAGGAAGGGGGAAGAGAAGAGATAGAGAGAGAGAGAGAGAGAGAGATAGGGATGTGTTTAGGTTTAGGGTAAAATCACTCAATTGAATGTAAGGGGTAAAAATGGAATATGGGTTAAATTATTTTGGGTTAGGACTTTTAGAAATTAAGTCCGGTCCAAAGGACCAACCGTAACTCCCCTAGAATTTAAAAAACTTTATATAGGACTGTACAGGGAGCAAATATTCCGGCGAGCCCGTACTCCTTTAGGACCACCCTCAAATCCTCTGAACGAGTGGAATAAGAATACCTTGACGTCGTCGTCGGACGTGAGGGTTGATAAGTACTGTCTTACGCGCTAGACTTTCTCTACGTGCGCGTCGAATCTCCAACCTTGTAACTTCTGGTGATGGAGAGGGTTGGAGTATGCCGCTGCTCTCTGGCTCTGCCGAACGGCGGTTGGTGTACTTACTGTGGTCTCCTACTCCACTACCCCTTACCCTTGACATGCCGCTTGAGGTCCTCCATCTCCGCCGCCATTCTCCGGATGGCGGCGTCTTAGTCCCTTAGCTTGTGTTCCAGACGCCTGGCGTGCGATTCTCCTCAGCCGCCGGTGTCCGTCTGGACTCCGTGAATGACCATAGCTTCTCTCGCGCTTATCCCGCGCGTCTCTCGACTGTCCTCCTGGGAGTGTCTCCAGGTTCGCCATCGGAAGAATGTCGGGATGTTTTTTCTCTTCGTCTGCCCGACTCCGGGATACTCCGTTGATGGCGGACAACGGAATCTCGTCGTTGTTCGCCATAAACGGCGATCAGATGAAGCCTGGAAGACAAGGTTTTATCTGCAAGTTTCCCACATACGGCGCCAATTGTACGGGGAGCAATATTCCGGCGACCCGTACTCCTTTCTTCCAAGCTCCGTTTCTGTCCGATCACCTGAAAGCACAACGGCGGTGAGCTACCCCGGCGGTGTGTGGCCGGAAAACCCCTCCGACGATCAAGTTAGCACACACCTTGGGATAGAGAGAGAAGAAGGAGAGTGTTTGAGTGTAAGAATGTCTTACAAAGTGTCGTCCGTCGCGTATGGGGGGTGCAGACATGCTTATATACCCTTCTGCGCCCCAAACCTGCTCCCAAAGGTCTCTCAACACGTGGCTCTGTTATCCCATCCGTCAGCACAAATCCTGCTGAGCCTCACCTATCTCAACTGCCGCGCTCACTCTACTAGGAGCTCGGCAGCCGAGCTACCATCTTGTCCGCCGACGCCGTGCTATGCTTCATGTCCAAGCACTCCACAAGCTGAGCTCAATGAGGACCGGGCTTCCTCCTGCCGAGCACTGAACAGCTCGTGCTTAACTTTGGTCGGCCTTCCTGCCGATCAACCAGGTACCTCGGCTGACCACGCCTTTCCGGGCGCCGGTCACTTAACTTGACTGGCTTCGCCTCCGCCAAACATGTAGCTCGGTCAAACCGAGCGTTTGCCTCAACCGAGCAATTTCTTTGCAAACTGGGCCCACACATCCTTGGCCCAACACTTGCCCGGCCCACATCTGTCCGGCAAAACTCTGTCCGGCCTAAATCTGTCCGGACCAGTACCAGATCATTAATCTCCCTCTCATTAATCTGTCGAGAGACGCGCGGATAACGCGAGAGAAGCTATGGTCATTCACGGAGTCCAGACGACACCGGCGGCTGAGAGAATCGCGCCAGGCGTCTGGAACACAAGCTAAGGGACTAAGACGCCGCCATCCGGAGAATGGCGGCGGAGATGGAGGACCTCAAGCGCATGTCAAGGGTAAGGGTGTAGCTGGAGTAGGAGACCACAGTAAGTACACCCAACCCCGCCGTTCAGGCAGCCAGAGCCAGCGCATACTCCAACCCTCTCCATCACCAGAAGTTACAAGGTTGGAGATTCCGACGCGCACGTAGAGAAGTCTAGCGCGTAAACAGTACTTATCACCCTCACGTCCGACGACGACGTCGAGGTATTCTTATTCCACTCGTTCAGAGGATTTGAGGGTGGTCTTGAAGGAGCGGGCTCGCCGGCGGGAAGCTCAGAGGGTGCCGGCGTTCCAGTGACGAGGTCGTAATGCCTCCACCCCGCCTAGCTGTGCTTCTTCCTCTAGACAAGACTTGGTGAGGGCAAGCTAGGGGCAAACTAGGAAGGGCAATACAAGATAACCGATCAGGCGGGCTAGGGGCATACCGCTTAAAAGATTGGATGGCGAAGGCGTACCCTGGCCACGAAGTGAATTACTTTTGCCGAAGAACTTTAATGTGTCCGAAATAATATAGAGAATAAGGGACCTTGCTCGCCTTCCTTGGAGTTCCTTGCCGAGCTTCTTGTCCGCCAATAGGAAGTCGCGGAGCGGACCTTGCTCGCCTTCCTTGGAGTTCCTTGGCCGAGCTTCTTGTCCGCCAAGTAGGAAGTCGCGGAGCGGACCTTGCTCGCCTTCCTTGGAGTTCCTTGGCCGAGCTTCTTGTCCGCCAAGTAGGAAGTCGCGGAGCGGACCTTGCTCGCCTTCCTTGGAGTTCCTTGGCCGAGCTTCTTGTCCGCCAAGTAAGAAGTCGCGGAGCGGACCTTGCACGCCTTCCTTGGAGTTTCTTGGCCGAGCTTCTTGTCCGCCAAGTAGGAAGTCGCGGAGCGGACCTTGCTCGCCTTCCTTGGAGTTCCTTGGCCGAGCTTCTTGTCCGCCAAGTAGGAAGTCGCGGAGCGGACCTTGCTCGCCTTCCTTGGAGTTCCTTGGCCGAGCTTCTTGTCCGCCAAGTAGAAGTCGCGGAGCGGACCTTGCTCGCCTTCCTTGGAGTTCCTTGGCCGAGCTTCTTGTCCGCCAAGTAGGAAGTCGCGGAGCGGACCTTGCTCGCCTTCCTTGGAGTTCCTTGGCCGAGCTTCTTGTCCGCCAGAAGGAAGTCGCGGAGCGGACCTTGCTCGCCTTCCTTGGAGTTTCTTGGCCGAGCTTCTTGTCCGCCATAGGGTCGCGGAGCGGACCTTGCTCGCCTTCCTTGGAGTTCCTTGGCCGAGCTTCTTGTCCGCCAAGTAGGAAGTCGCGGAGCGGACCTTGCTCGCCTTCCTTGGAGTTCCTTGGCCGAGCTTCTTGTCCGCCAAGTAGGAAGTCGCGGACGACCTTGCTCGCCTTCCTTGGAGTTCCTTGGCCGAGCTTCTTGTCCGCCAAGTAGGAAGTCCGGAGCGGACCTTGCTCGCCTTCCTTGGAGTTCCTTGGCCGAGCTTCTTGTCCGCCAAGAAGGAAGTCGCGGAGCGGACCTTGCTCGCCTTCCTTGGAGTTCCTTGGCCGAGCTTCTTGTCCGCCAAGTAGGAAGTCGCGGAGTGGACCTTGCTCGCCTTCCTTGGAGTTCCTTGGCCGAGCTTCTTGTCCGCCAAGAAGGAAGTCGCGGAGCGGACCTTGCTCGCCTTCCTTGGAGTTTCCTTGGCCGAGCTTCTTGTCCGCCAAGAAGGAAGTGGCGGAGCGGACCTTGCTCGCCTTCCTTGGAGTTCCTTGGCCGAGCTTCTTGTCCGCCAAGTAGGAAGTCGCGGAGCGGACCTTGCTCGCCTTCCTTGGAGTTCCTTGGCCGAGCTTTTGTCCGCCAAGAAGGAAGTGCGGAGCGGACCTTGCTCGCTTCCTTGGAGTTCCTTGGCCGAGCTTCTTGTCCACCAAGAAGGAAGTCGCAGAGCGACCTTGCTCGCCTTCTTGGCCAAAGAGTGGATCAACTACGGAATTCCAGCCGAGATGATTTGCTCCGGCTGAAGAGTTGATGGTTAGCTCAACTAAGGAATTCCAGCCGAAATGACTTACTCCGGCCGAAGAGTTGATGGTTTGCTCAACTGCGAGGTTCCACCGAGATGACTTACTCCGGCTGAAGAGTTGATGGTTTGCTCACTGCGAGGTTCCAGCCGAGATGACTTACTCCGGCTGAAAGAGTTGATGGTTTGCTCAACTCCGTGGTTCCAGCCGAGATGATTTACTCCGGCTGAAGAGTTGATGGTTTGCTCAACTGCGAGGTTCCAGCCGAGATGATTTACTCTCCGCTGAAGAGTTGATGGTTTGCTCAACTCCGTGGTTCCAGCCGAGATGATTTACTCCGGCTGAAGAGTTGATGGTTTGCTCAACTGCGAGGTTCCAGCCGAGATGACTTACTCCGGCTGAAGAGTTGATGGTTTGCTCAACTCCGCGGTTCCAGCCGAGATGATTTACTCCGGCTGAAGAGTTGATGGTTTGCTCAACTCCGTGGTTCCAGCTGAGATGACTTACTCCGGCTAAAGAGTTGATGGTTTGCTCAACTCCGTGGTTCCAGCCGAGATGATTACTCCTCTCCGGCTGAAGAGTTGATGGTTTGCTCAACTGCGAGGTTCCAGCCGAGATGACTTACTCCGGCTGAAGAGTTGATGGTTTGCTCAACTCCGCGGTTCCAGCCGAGATGATTTATTCCGGCTGAAGAGTTGATGGTTTGCTCAACTCCGTGGTTCCAGCTGAGATGACTTATTCCGGCTGAAGAGTTGATGGTTTGCTCAACTCTGCGGTTCCATTCAAGATGACTTACTCCGGCTGAAGAGTTGACGGTATGCTGGCTGAGGCCGAGGAAGAGTTTATCCCGGTCGGAACAGGTAATCCCGATCACGCTAGCGCGGACGGAATTAAGGGGCAATTGAGAGGGAGATTAATGATCTGGTACTGGTCCGGACAGATTTAGGCCGGACAGAGTTTTGCCGGACAGATGTGGGCCGGGCAAGTGTTGGCCAAGGATGTGTGGCCCAGTTTGCAAAGAAATTGCTCGGTTGAGGCAACGCTCGGTTTGACCGAGCTACATGTTTGGCGGAGGCGAAGCCAGTCAAGTTAAGTGACCGGCGCCCGGAAAGGCGTGGTCAGCCGAGGTACCTGGTTGATCGGCAGGAAGGCCGACCACAGTTAAGCACGAGCTGTTCAGTGCTCGGCAGGAAGCCCGGTCCTCATTGAGCTCAGCTTGTGGAGTGCTTGGACATGAAGCATAGCACGGCCGTCGGCGGACAAGATGATGTAGCTCGGCTGCCGAGCTCCTAGTAGAGTGAGCGGGCAGTTGAGATTAGGTGAGGCTCAGCAGGATTTGTGCTGACGGATGGGATAGCAGAGCCACGTGTTGAGAGACCTTTGGGAGCAAGTTTGGGGCGCAGAAGGGTATATAAGCATGTCTGCACCCCCCATACGCGACGGACGAACACTTTGTAAGACATTCTTACACTCAAACACTCTCCTTCCTCTCTCTCTATCCCAAGGTGTGTGCTAACTTGATCGTCGGAGGGGTTTTCCGGCCACACACCGCCGGGTAGCTCACCGCCGTTGTGCTTTCAGGTGATCGGACAGAAACGGAGCTTGGAAGAAAGGAGTACGGGCTCGCCGGAATATTTGCTCCCCGTACAAGGACTTTGATATGAAGAAAATTGTAATTTAAGGGAATTAAACAATTTAAAAAATATTTAATTAATGGATAATAATGATTTGGGATATATTTAAATAAAGGATTAATTTTCTCCAATTGCAATATCTAAATGAGTTTCATTGCATACCAAATACTTCGAATAAATTGCTAAGGCATGGAGAATTGTTTGAGTAGAATTATAAAGATAGTGTACGAGCACGAAATAATATTCTCGTATAATCCTGTTGATCAAGTTTGCACTCCTCCAAACGTCATCGCTTTACTTCCTGAAAACACAAACGTGAGCTAGCCGGCGGGTGTGTGCCGGATAACTCTCCAATGCGTAAGTCAACAAATAGACAATAGACAAAAAGCTCTGTGTTTTTTAGAGTCAAAATTGTGATACTTGTACATAGGTCCTATCATGAGTTTTTATAAATTCCGTCTGGTACAACCCTAATAGGATTCCAACTCTCCTTAGTAGAGTCCTATTAGGAATCACTTAAGATAATACTTATCTTTTTACACCCTCCTCACTGCTTCACCAAGTGAGATGGTCCAACCATGGTCTCGGTAGCAGCATAACCAACCTAACATTGCCTTGCCTTACACTAGTGTTAACCGTGCTCACCTAGCTCAGTGATACCTCGCACCTAGCTTGGTTCTACCTCCATCTATATCTCGGTCCACAACACCCAGACCCAGCTATTAGTAGATATCACTAGCAGAATCGGCGAGATCAAGGACCGAGCTATGCATACCACTTCCTCGGCCCGTAGCTCGGCCCACATTCCGTTTGGTATTAGCTCGGCCCACGTTTCACACAAACTACCCTCTTATATAATATTTTCATAATTAAAAGTCACGAGTGTGCTCACAACCCAAATATATAGAATACATACAATCAAAATAACAGAAGCATGACTAACTAGTTTTACAAGTCTAGAAGCAAACTAGTTAGGTTTACGTACCAATAACCTAAATAATGACAAAATTTTGAAAGGACTTAAAACACATAGAAATAAAATATAAAGCATGACCACCTATTGGCTCACCAAAAATTCACTTACATGCAAGAGTCATATCATGCAATTTTTTATTATTTTTGTATTAATTATTGTATGTGTATCATCAAATATATTATATATATATATATATAATTTCAAGTAGTCTGAAATTCATGAATGAAATCAATGCATGAATGAAATTATACTAGTTCTTTGGACTTTTATAAGATATCCACGATTTCTCTCAATTTGTAACCTAATACACAAATCAATTAGTTCCGGCAAGCTAGTTATATGTTATATATTATCAACAATTTTCACATAAGAAAGTGAGATGATATATTGAACAGTTACATATTTAGGATCCTTAACACAAATAGACACATCACAAGTTCTATATATACTACTTATCAATACAATTATTAACTTAGGCAAATACTCAAGTCTTAATTTTTTATTCGCGATTGTCTAGGTCAATAGATTATGAAAAAATCAACTTCATACAAGTATACGTCCTCTCACCAATAAAATGAAGTAATATCCAGTAGTGATTGGTAACTCTAAAAGTAGAGTTTTAAATAGAGCTCTACTGACCTGGCAGCTCAAAAAAAAAAAAAAAAAAGGCCAAAATATCACATCACAATAGGATCCACCCCATTAGAGTTATTAAAACTCATAAATTAAAACTCTAAAACATTTTTGTCTTTACTAGAAAGCACACAACCAACCAAATAGTGAACAGACTCATAAAATTAAATTAAATTAAAAAATTGTGGTGTGAAAATGTATAGAAATGCCCAAGTTTTGGACTTATGTCACATAAAAGATTAAGTTGACTCTAATCATCATAATATACCCGTTACAGAAAATATTAGGATGGGGGGAGGTTTCCTTATGGTGTTTTTTTTTTTTACTGTTTTTGTTTAGTGTTTTCAGCTTAATGCCCCACTAACAAAACTTATAAAATAGTATAAATTACATTGACCTCCATCCTTGTTTTAAAAAATATATAATAAAATTTACAATTTTAACATAATCACATCAATATCCTTTATATTAAAGTCAAAAAAATATAATTAGAATTAAGTGTTATAAGAATTAAAATTGTAAAAAAATAAATATAATTATATCAAATTTAAACAACTTATCATCTTGTTTTAAATCTTAAGAAAGCAAATAATAATAATGCTAAATGCACATAATGTACGTGTGAGAGAATTATATATTCTATACATAATATCCTTTGTGCACATAACATTTTTCAATAATAATTGATATTTGTAATTATATGGGAGGAAATATTCTTAGCTCTCCGTACTTCCTCGTGTCTAAGCTTCGCTTCACTTCAAATAACCTAAGAACATAATGACGGTGAGCTACCCAGCGGGTGGTTGCCGGACGACCCCTCTGACGGTCAAGTTAGCACCTTTGTAAAAAGGTGAAGGGAGAGACGACAAAAGAGAGATAGAGCCCTGTGTGTAAGAAAACTCCAGACCTATTGTATGAAGGCGCCACACAATTTAAATAACTTCTGTACGCACCACTCTACTCGTCCTTTTCTGGACGCGTGGCAGTACTGCCCTTTCTATTCCTTACACGTGTATACGTCAATACTGCCAAACAACATTTGGCCAAACCGCCAAACGGTATTGACGTGCAACTTTAGTGAATTCCTCTCCTTACATTCCAATTGGGCCACGTAGCAAATCTTACCGAGTTACTTCTGGCATGGCACTACAGTACGCCCTTTGAAACCGCATTACTCTCGACCAGTCAAAATCCGAAGCATCTAGCCGACTTCTTCAGTCGTACCCATTCGTCGTTGCTGACCTTGCTCAGTCTTGCTGTACAACAGGTTCGTCTAGTCCGATGGGAAGCACCATCGCTTCACCTAACTCGGCTAATGATACACGCAAAACAACTAGCTCGATCCAACTTCCGGACCTCGGGCTAACTCAACCGCGTGATCTATAACCTCAACCAAACTGCCATCGGTTATGCCAACTCGGTCGCGTAATCCAACGGCAAGGCCCAAGTCACAACTAGCTCGGCCCGTTTGCTTGGCGCAAACTCCCCTCTCAATTGCCCCTTAATTCCGTCCGCACTCACGTGACCAGAATTACATTATTAAGCTGGGCTAGACTCTTTGCTCGGTGGTTCGCTTTGCTCGGTTGTTGGCCTTAAATCCTTTCTGTTGTAACATGATTGGGATTACTCAACTTTAATTCGGTTTAGGAACTTCTTCTTACCAGGTTAAGCCCTCAACCCACTTTGTTCCTCTCTTTTCTTTTCTTTTTTTAATATCTCGGCCCACCTCTCAGCATGTAGCTCGATCCTTCGTCTCGGCATGGCAGCAAGCATCCTAGTCTTGAAATCATTTCTTCATTTGCTTGGCCGTAGTACGTGGTCTTCATTTTAGGACATATTGGGTGGGGCCCACAACTTTTGACTTTCCAAAACCAAACCAATATTTTTGTAATGAAAAATGCTTAGTGGGCCAAGTCTTGCATGATCATGGAATGAATTTCCTGTATCAGGATCCTCTCCTTGCAGCCTCCGTCCTTGCAGGCCTTTGGGTCTACTTTTAGGCCCAATTTTGATAATCCGAACCGTTCATATTTTATGATTTATTCAGTATATCATATCTGTAAAAAATCAAGTTGATCGGATATCAGAAAGCATGTGTTCGAAAAATTAAACTAAAAACTATTTTTTAAATAATTTAATAAATAGTTTTCCGAACACATGCTTTCTGATATCCGATCAACTTGATTTTTTACAGGTATGATATACTGAATAAATCATAAAATATGAACGGTTCGGATTATCAAAATTGGGCCTAAAAGTAGACCTGAAGGCCTGCAAAGACGGACGCAAGGACGGGGCTGCAAGGAGAGACTCTTGACTCGAATTTCCTCACTTAGAAATCTTGCCCGTGCACTTATTCAACAACAAACATATTAATTAATATGTTAATGTTTGGTGGGCCACACCTTGCTTGCCATGCATGGTAATGGCATGCATGCATTCTTTGACTTTGCTTACTATGCATATACATTATTCGAGCAAACTTATTGGTGGGCTGAGCAACTCTACAAATTGTATAATATGCTTTGAGCTTATGTGTTTTTTAATAAGAATAATCAATGGAAATTTCTGTTTGCTCAGTCCCACTCAGAAAATTAATTGGTGATGTTCTCAATGTTTGGTCGGCCAAATTCTGTTCCTCTACTCTGTTCGATCTTGAAAAATAGCTTATTGACACTGCTCGGTTATGTTGATCATGCACCATCTTCTTGTTTGGGCGTGATTAGCACATATAGTTGTTAAGCTCTCTTCTTCATACATTGGTCGGTCACTATTTTGAGTGCGCTTTAGCTCGGTCCGAAGAGTTTTGGTTCTGCAATCGAAATTAGATCGTACTGCACTATTCATACCGAGCTACGACTGCTTCTTGATTTCAGCCAAGCTACGAACTTTTCTCACTCTTACTAAAGATCAAGCTGTAGAGCTCTCAAACCGGGCTGTCAAGCCCTCAAACCGGGCTGTCAAGCCCTGAAACCGGGCTGTGCCTACTTCGTTCTTTCGACTGATCTATAAATAACCCATTAGTTTTGAAATTCGAGCTCCAAAGCTCTTGCTCTAGTATCTAAGCTAAATTGGATTTTTTACTAGCTCTTGGGCCTAGATTTTAGCCGAGTTGGAATATAAACCATATCCTTGCTCCATGACCGAGCTACATATCTTAGGTGAATAACCATAGTTTCAGGACTGAACTTTCTGTAAATCCGAACTGAATGAGTTTTATCTTCAATGTGAGATAGCTGAGTTGAGGATAATAATTTTTTAGCTCAAAACCTGAACTAGGTATGCACCATCTTTTCGTGACCAAGCTAAAGACAAGATGCTTGCCCCATGACCGGGATAAATTCAAATTAAGCACAACTGGGCTATAATTCTAGCCTTTGACCAAGCTTTTTGCTCAAAATCGTCATTGCTCCATAACTGAGCCAATTTTCTTTGCCTTAAAAACAGAGCTTATCACATCATTGCTCCATAACCAAGCTCTTTGGGCAAATTCCGCTTCAAAGTGAGCTCACTAGGAGCAATTGCTAATTTTTGTAAGGAATTTGCAATCCCAAGTGTCATTCACCTTGAACTAGCCAATGAGGGGATAGAGCCTTGGGGCTAACTTGATTCATACAAATCACCAACTCTCTCTCTTCCCGAGCTGAATTTACTCTAGGCAAGGAATACACTTAGTTAGACATATCACCAACTCCCTCTCTTGCCGAGCTGAATTTGCTCTAGGCAAGGAATTCACTTAGTTGGACAAATCACCAACTCCCTCTTTTGCTGAGTTGAACCTGCTCTAGGTGAGGAATTCGCTTAGTTGGATAAATCACTAACTCCCTCTCTTGTTGAGTTTATTCTGCTTCGATAAGGAATTCCAAAGTTTGACAAAAAAACTCTTGCCTAGCAGAACCTACAAGGAATTCCAAAGTTTGATACATTCCATCAACAAACCTCTTGCCGAGCAGAACCCGCTTTAGCAAGGAATTCCAAAGTTTATCAAAACATCACAAATCTCTTGCCGAGCAAAATTCGCCCGACAAGGAATTCCAAAGTTAAACAAAACCAAAACTTTTGTCTTGCAGAGCAAAATCAGCGCAGTAAGGAATTCTAATCCATCAAGATGATCGTCAGTTGCCCCTTAGACCGTGCTAAATCCGCTTGGCGAGGCAAAAATACAACACTTTTCAAGAAAATGGTCTATTTGTTTCATTGCATCAATGGCAAAAAGGGTTACAAAAATAGAACTAAGAACAAAATTTTAGATTGGCAGAGTTCGATGTTCTGGAAATAGATCAGTCATTTATATTCTGCGAGTTTTATGCCCCTTTTTCCTCGACCTTCTTATTGACATTTTCCAAAACCAAACTCCCTAGATCTCTTCTATGGTGGTTTGCATGGCCATCCTCTTGTCCGACTGCGTGGACTTTTCCCATTACTCTCTTGTCCTTTACTACTGAACTTGTCGTCATGGTAGCTGCGACCGCATCGTCTTTGACTCGAATGTGTTCATTAATGTGTTGCATAAGCAATTCCATGGTTGACGGTTGATTCATTATAAACGAGTCTCTCAGTCGATGTCCAACTGGAAAACCGCGCTTATACTAAGTGATTGCAAGGTTGGTCAAGCAATCAAGGATCTCGTTGAAAGTCTCTCAATACTTAGCGTTATACGTCTTCAAAGAGTCGACCGGCTCTATCTTTACTCCCAAGAGATGGTCAACTTCCTTGGGCATTTTGGTGTTTGTCTTGAATTTGGAGACAAATGCCTCTGCCAACTGTTGCCACACCACGATGCTCTTCTCCGGCAGCCTTTCGAACCATTTTAGGGCCAATTCACCTAAACTCAATAGGAAAATAAGGCACATCAATACTTCGTTCCGCCTGTGTCCAGCCATACCTTGTCAGAAATGGCTCACGTGCATATAGGGATCGGTCTTTCCATCACAGAGTGTCACGACCCAAACCTGCCCCTATGGGTTTAGCATCGTAACCGGCCAGTAATCTATGATTACCAAAGGTCAGCTTAACAGTAAAAACAATAATACAGAGTAAAGGGGTTGGGGAAGCCAAAACAGTAAATAAAAGATGTCCAACGAGCTGTGACAGTCTGAATGCAAAAAGACTTTTATAGACAAGCCACATTCGGAGTCAAAACATATATACATGCAACATAAACACAACGTCCAGATTATGGACCAAATCCCTAACTATGACTGTACCGTCGAGTCTTATTCAGTTAATACAAAACGGAGACGAAAGGGGGTGGATCTAAAACACCCCAAAACAGCCTTGGCTTTAACGCATTCGGAACCTCGAGGTGAGGCACCATGGTTGGCTTAGACAAAATGAGAGCTTAGCCTAACGCTCCTAGCTTCGGTCCGGTGCCTGGACATCTACATATAAATATAAACAGTGAGCTAAAGCCCAGTGAATAACAAATGTGTAAAGGGGTTAAGAATGAATGTCCTTTCAGTACTTAAAACAGTCAATTACATTAGTAAATCAGTCATTTAGAACCATAGTAGTCATATGTGGTATATTCAATAACAAAACAGTACAGTAGGTCTTAATAGACCGAACAGTCAGTTGATGGCCATCATAACAGTAAATAGTAGTAGTTCCAAACATAGGAACTGACAGAGATCTCTGTGACAGTGGTAGTAATAGTATAGTAACAGTAAATTGCTATGGATGCCACGAACACAGTTTACAAATAGGACAAACATTCATTCAGTAAGTAATGTCATTTCATAAAGCAGTATCATCAGTCGTTCAGAAATAGTTGTAATTGAACATATCTTTACAACATTGTTACTCACAGAGCACTGGGTTACAGATAGGCTAATGAGCGTCCTCGGATGCCAACCCTACACAGTTACAGAATGAACACACACTAAGTCACACACTAGGGAATCAATAACTTAGCCCCTATCTTGACTCGGTGTGGTCCTATAGCATTATCCTCATTAAGATGCCTTAAACTAGGCTTAGGAATGCCTAGGATGGAATGAGGATACAAAGATGCACTTTAAAACATTTTTCAAAATTTGTTGAAAACAAGGGTCTCGCTCGAGCGTGGCTTTCTTCGCTCGAGCGAGCTTGCCAAAACAGAGGGTCGCTCGAGCGTAAACTCCTTCGCTCGAGCGGTCTGTAAAAATGCAAAAGTATTGGTTGTGTAAAAATCTCCGCTCGACGCTCGCTCGATGCGCGCTCGAGAGTGAGACACAGTCCTCGCTCAAGCGTGCGTCTACACACGCAGAAAACCTGAGAGCTTGCAATCTACGCTCGAGCCAGCATTCCTTCGATCGAGCGGAGCTCCGAACAAAAGATGGTCGCTTGAGCGTGGAATCCTTTGCTCGAGCGTGGAAGCCAAAATCTGGAATTTCCAGATTTGCCTCCCAAGCTCAAACCAAGCATTCAACATATAAAAACTCAACCTTTTGGGCCCATTTTCTGGAAAACACTTGAAAACCAACAATATAACATATTTTGAAAATCAATTTGTAAAATCAAGCCCAAAGGTAAGTCAATTGAACACCAATTCAAAGAAACTTTCATGAATTATGTAAAAACATAACATGCATGAACTTGCATGAACTCTAGTGCTCTAAAACTTGATCAAATGCAAAATTAAGTTCAAAACCAAAGTGAATTCATGGGCTACAAGCAAAATGTGAACTTGCATGTAAGAATTTTCATGAAAACAACCTCAAAATGCAAGAACATGTACATGCATGCATGAATCTATTCTCAATTCAACTCTTTAAATTAATTCATGACTCATAATCACTAATTTACCATGAACCATGCAAGGAATAACTCAAATACACAATTAAGAGAAAGGATTCCCTACCTTAGGTCTTGAACTCCAAGTAGGTTAGCTCAATTTTGCAATTATCCTTCAAATCTTCTAGGTTCAAGCAAAATCTAGATGAATTCACCCTTTTCTTCTACTCTCCCTCTCTCATACGGTTTGGTCTAGGGAAAGGATGAAGAATGGTGTATGAATTGAGTTCCAAACAAGATTTGTAAAAGTGGCGCACCCAATGGCAATTGTGTAATAAACTCAAACTAATGTAATTTAACATTATTTAACCTAATTAATCATTCCAAATCAAATTTTAATTAAGTCTACCATAAAATCACATAAATCCTAATTAGCACATAACACTAATCAATTTTCTGATTCGGCTGCCAATAAGGCTTTCAATTTGCGGTTCGAAATTAAAACATGAACAGATCATTTAACGGCAAACAGATAGAAATGCAACTAATGCAACACATTCATATAAATATATCAGGATTTCATTTTAATCAGTTACTTATCATGCTTAATCACAGATTAGCACTAATCAGAGGTGAGGGTTGTCACAGTCTCCGCTCCTTAAAAAGAGTTTGGTCCTCCAAACTCGGATTACCTTCATTTTAGAAGAATACTGGATTCAGAGGGAACAGTTCAGGATATCGTTTCATCATATCGTCTTCCCTTTCCCAAGTGGCATAAATGACACCATGGTTTTGCCAGTCTACTTTCACTAACGGAATCTCTTTATTCCTCAACTTCTTGATTCGTCGGTTTACAATCTGAATAGGCCGTTCTTCATAAGTGTAGTCATCACTTAGCACTACACGGGTAGGCTCAATAACATGGAAGGGATCCCGAAGATAATCCCTCAACATTGAAATATGGAAGACATTATGCATATACTCCATTTCAGGAGGAAGCACTACTTGATACGCCACCGGATTAATCTTCTCAATGATTTCATACGGCCCAACATACCTCGGTGCTAGTTTACCCTTAACCCCAAAATGGGTCTGTCCCTTCATTGGTGTCACTTTCACAAAAATATGATCACCTACTTCATATTCCCTGTCTCGCCTTCGGACATCCGTATAACTTTTCTGTCGGCTTTGTGCGGTTTTCAATCTTTGTTGAATCAGTTTCATATTTTCTGTAGTTTCATGCACAATCTCGGGCCCAAGTAAAGGCCTGTCTCCAACTTCTGCCTAGCAAATAGGAGACCAACATTTTCTGCCATAAAGCCACGAAAGGCGCTATACCAATGCTCGAGTGAAAACTATTGTTGTAGGCGAATTCAGCTAAAGGTAAATGGCTTTCCCAATTTCCTTGGAAATCAAGAACACATATACGCAGTATGTCTTCCAGAGTCTGGATTGTTCTCTCTGACTGGCCATCTGTCTGAGGATGGTATGCACTACTTGGTGTCAATTCGGTACCCAATGCAGTTTGCAGACTTTGCCAAAATCTCGATATGAACTTCGAGTCCCTATCAGAAACAATGGACACAGGCACTCCATGCAACCTAACAATCTCATCAATATAAATTGTAGCCAATTTGCCCGCGTTATAAATTGTTTTGACAGGTAAGAAGTGAGCAGATTTAGTCAATCTATCAACAATAACCCAAATTGAGTCCATACCTTTACTGGAGCGAGGCAGTCCAACAATAAAATCTATAGTAATATGTTCTCATTTCCACTCCGGTATTGGTAAGGGCTGAAGTAAGCCTGCGGGTCGTTGATGTTCCGCTTTGACTTGTTGGCAATGTAGGCATTTTGATACAAACTCGGCAATTTCTTTCTTCATTCTCGGCTACCAGAAATTCAGTCTCAAGTCTTGGTACATTTTTGTATTCCCCAGATGGATGGAAAGTTTCGAATTGTGGCCTTCCTGCAAAACTCGCTTTTTCAGTTCAGAATCATTTGGTACACACAACCTTCCCTGAATTTTAATACATTGTTTTCAAATTTAAAGTCTGGCCTCGGTTTGGATTCCCGTTCATCAATGACCTTTCTCAGAAAGTCATCTTGGTGTTGTTTCTCTTTCATCTCCTCAATAAGTGCCGGTTGAGCAGAAATGACAGCCAATGTCCCGCCTTGTTCACGCAAAACAATTTCAACTTCAAATTTTTCAAGATCACATAGTAGTTCTTTCTATCTGGTGAGTAAATAGGCCAAATTCCCAATTGATTTCCGACTAAGTGCATCGGCAACGGTGTTAGCTTTCCCCGGATGGTACAAAATTTGCAAATCATAGTCTTTTATTAGTTCTAACCATCTCCGCTGCCTCATGTTCAACTCTTTCTGTGTAAAGAAGTATTTTAAACTCTTGTGGTCTGTGTACACCTCACATGTTGCACCATATAGGTAGTGACGCCAGATTTTCAATGCAAAAAACCACTGCAGCAAGTTCTAAGTCATGAGTCGAGTAATTCTTTTCGTGTGGTCTCAGTTGTCGGGAAGCATACGCAATAACTTTACCATTCTGCATTAATACACATCCCAAACCCTTGTAAGAAGCATCACTAAAAATAGTAAATCCATCCGTACCTGAGGGTAGGGTGAGAACCGGTGCAGTCACAAGTTTAGTCTTCAATTCTTGGAAAGCTGATTCTCTCTGATCGATCCAGTCAAATGATATTCCCTTTTGAGTCAATGGTAAGGCAATTTTGGAAAAAAATTTCACAAACCTTCTGTAGTATCCGGCTCAACCCAAGAAACTCCGAACTTCAGTAAAATTTGTCGGTCTAGGCCAATTTACCACTGCTTCAATTTTCTGCGAGTCAATTGAGATGCCATCCTTACTAATTACATGTCCCAAAAACATAACATTATCAAGCCAAAATTCACACTTTGTCAATTTAGCATAAAGTTTCTGTTCTCTTAAGGTCTGTAAGGAAATTCTCAAATGACGTTCATGTTCTTCTTTACTCTTGGAATAAATCAAAATGTCATCTATAAAAACAACCACAAATTCATCGAGGAATGGTTTGAAAATTCGGTTCATAAGGTCCATAAATGCAGCAGGCGCATTAGTAACTTCGAAAGGCATAACAAGAAATTCATAATGTCCGTACCTCGTTCGAAAGGCAGTTTTTTCAATGTCCTCTGGTTTGACTTTCAGCTGGTGGTATCCAAATCTAAGGTCAATTTTGGAGAAAACCTGGGCACGTTGCAACTGGTCAAACAAATCATCAATACGAGGCAATGGATATTTATTTTTCACACTGTTACCTTATTCAGTTAAC
The DNA here is from genome assembly GCA_030407325.1 of Camellia japonica. NCBI lineage: Eukaryota > Viridiplantae > Streptophyta > Magnoliopsida > Ericales > Theaceae > Camellia > Camellia japonica. The sequence goes on from JAPPVO010000032.1 coordinate 71,905,146, forward strand.
GGTAATCAATGCAAAGTCTTAGTGAGCCGTCTTTCTTTTTCACAAATAAAATTGGTGCGCCCCACGGCGAAGTATTGGGCCTGATGAACTTCTTATCTAGCAATTCTTGTAGCTGAATTTTCAGTTCTTTCAGTTCGGTATGTGCCATACTGTACGGAGCTTTGGATACTGGCTGTGTACCCGGTAATACTTCAATAGTGAACTTTATCTCCCTATCAATCAAATTCCTTGGCAAGTCATCTGGAAAAACATCTGGGAATTCTCTGACTATAGGAATACTATCCACATCAGTTTTAGTATCAGTAGGTACAGTCAATACATAACATAGATATCGTTTACACCCCTTTTTAATCAATTTAAAAGCTTTCATGGACAAAATCAGATGCGGGGGAGTACTACACCAACTCCGCTAAACACAAATTCAGGCAATCCAGGTGGACGGAAAACAACCTGTTTCGTTACACAGTCTATGGTAGCATGATATTTTGTTAACCAGTCCATTCCCAAAATTATATCGAAATGATCAATGTTCAAAGGCAATAAATCAATATACAAATGCACATCCCCAATAACAATTTCACATGCAGGATACACATAAGCACAAGTCATGGATCCCCCAGCGGGTGAAGATACAGCTAACAAATAGTTCATGGGTTCCAGTGGTCTATTTAATTTTCGTGAAAAAACATGCGAGACAAACGAATGTGTAGACCCCGAATCAATCAGAACATAAGCATTTTGAGCACAAATTAAGAGTATACCTGACATAACTGTCTCGGTATTCTGCACATCTCCCGGTACGAGTGCAAACACTCAGCCTTGCCTTAAAGGCTCCTTTCCAGTGGCTTTGGGGTTGGGTTTTGGTGCAACAATTGATGCTGCGGCGCTAGCTGCAGCTTTACTATTGCCTTGAGAAGTGGAAGGGCAATCTTTGACCATGTGGCCCACCTTGCCACACCTGTAACAAGCACCATAAATTTTATAGCAAACCCCTTTATGCCTTTTCCCACATTCGGAGCAAGGTGGTATGGAACCACTTCCTTGACTAGAGCTGTTTGTTGACCTTGTGTTCTGCTTTTTATTCAATGAACTGTTCCAGCCTTTCTTAAACTTGAAACCCCGTCTCTTACCGCGCCACTCAGTCGCTGGTGTTTCAGTCTGTTTTAATGAATCAATATTCGACCCAGCTATTATTGCTCGGTCGAGGACATCACATATTTAAGTCAGTTTTTTTCATTAATTCGATCAAGTATCTCGATATTAAGTCCGCCTTCAAACTTCCTAGCCTTTTTTTATAATCGGTGTCTACCATGTGTGGTGCATATTGGGCAAGTTCAGTGAACTTTGATTCATATTCGGCTACGGACATGGTACCTTGCTTCAACTGTTCAAATTCAGTTACCTTGCAGTCCCTGACACACTGAGGGAAGTACTTTTCGAAGAAGGCTTCTTTAAACTGAGCCCAAGTCATGGCATTATTTGCATCATGGACAAGCATCCACCACCGCCTAGCTTCTTCTTGTAAGGTAAAGGTGGCCAATAACACTTTGTGTGCTTCAGAACACGGAAACACCTCAAATAATTTTTCAGTTTCCAAAACCCACGCTTCGGCCTTTAGTGGTTCAAGGCCTCCTTGGAATGATGGTGGTTTCATTTTGCTGAACTTCTGTGTCAAAGCAATTATGTCATCATTAACATTCTGTTCGGGTTGTATTGGAGGAGGTGTGGGCTGTTGGTTCTGTTGTTGTCTTAAAGCTTCGGTCAACAGTTCAACTATTCTTTCTAACCTTGCCATTCTGGCCTCAGATGATTCAGATTCATCAGTAGTTCTTGCATTGTCCATTTCACTATATGCAACACAGTAATAATAAACATAAGAATTGCTTACTTAAAACACATTAGCACATATATTCGTGCCATGGCCACACACACTTTTTCATACTCATGCAATGCCCTAATTACCTTTCTATGACATTCTATAGCTCATTTGGACACGTGTGTGCGGTATAACTCGTGCTTGGGTATCGCTCTAATACCACTCTGTCACGACCCAAACCCGCCCCTATGGGTTTAGAATCGTAACCGGCCAGTAATCCGTGATTACCAAAGACCTGCTTAACAGTGAAAACAGTAATACAGAGTAAAGGGGCTGGGGGAAGCCAAAACAGTAAATAAAAGATGTCCAACGAGCTGTGATAGTCTGAATGCAAAAAGACTTTTATAGACAAGCCACATTCAGAGTCAAAACATATATACATACAACATAAACACAACGTCCAGATTAGGGACCAAATCCCTAACTATGACTGTACCGTCGAGTCTTATTCAGTTAATACAAAACGGAGACGAAAGGGGGTGTATCTAAAACACCCCAAAACAGCCTTGGCTTTGACGCATTCGAAACCTCGAGGTGAGGCACCATGGTTGGCTTAGACGAAACGAGAGCTTAGCCTGACACTCCTAGCTTCGATCCGGTGCCTAGACACCTACATATAAATATAAACAGTGAGCTAAAGCCCAGTGAATAACAAATGCGTAAAGGGGTTAAGAATGAATGCCCTTTCAGTACTTAAAACAGTCAATTGCATCAGTAAATCATTCATTTAGAACCATAGTAGTCATATGTGGTACATCCAATAATAAAATAGTATAGTAGGTCTTAATAGACCGAACAGTTAGTTGATGGCCATCATAACAGTAAACAGTAGTAGTTCCAAACATGGGAACTGACAGAGATCTCTGTGATAGTGGCAGTAACAATATAGTAACAGTAAATTGCTATGGATGCCACGAATACAGTTTACAAATAGGACAAACATTCATTCAGTAAGTAATGTCATTTCAGAAAGCAGTATCATCAGTCGTTCAGAAATAGTTGTAATTGAACATATCTTTACAACATTGTTACTCATAGGGCACTGGGCTACAGATAGGCTAATGAGCGTCCTCGGATGCCAACCCTACACAGTTACAGAATGAACATACACTAAGTCACACACTAGGGAATCAATAAGTTAGCCCCTATCTTGACTTGGTGTGGTCCTATAGCATTATCCTCATTAAGATGCCTTAAACTAGGCCTAGGAATGCCTAGGATGGAATGAGGATACAAAGATGCACTTTAAAATATTTTTCAAAATTTGCTGAAAACAAAGGTCTCGCTCGAGCGTGGCTTTCTTCGCTCGAGCGAGCTTGCCAAAACAGAGGGGTCACTCGAACGTAAACTCCTTCGCTCAAGCAGTCTGTAAAAATGCAAAAGTACTAGTTGTTGAAAATCTCCACTCGACGCTCGCTCGAGCGTGAGATACAGTCCTCGCTCGAGCTTGCGTCTGCACACGCAGAAAACCTGAGAGCTTGCAATCTACGCTCGAGCCAGCATTCCATCGCTCGAGCGGAGCTCCGAACAAAAGATGGTCGCTCGAGCGTGGAAGCCAAAATCTGAAATTTCCAGATTTGCCTCCAAGCTCAAACCAAGCATTCAACATATAAAAACTCAACCTTTTGGGCCCATTTTCTGGAAAACACTTGAAAACCAACAATATAACATATTTTGAAGATCAATTTGTAAAATCAAGCCCAAAGGTAAGCCAATTGAACACCAATTCAAAGAAATTTTCATGAATTATGTAAAAACATAACATGCATGAACTCGCATGAACTCTAGTGCTCTAAAACTTGATCAAATGCAAGATTAAGTTCAAAACCAAAGTGAATTCATGGGCTACAACCAAAATGTGAACTTGCATGTAAGAATTTTCATGAAAACAACCTCAAAATGCAAGAACATGTACATGCATGCATGAATCTATTCTCAATTCAACTCTTTAAATTAATTCATGACTCATAATCACTAATTTACCATGAACCATACAAGGAATAACTCAAATACACAATTAAGAGAAAGGATTCCCCACCTTAGGTCTTGAACTCCAAGTAGGTTAGCTCAATTTTGCAATTATCCTTCAAATCTTCTAGGTTCAAGCAAAATCTAGATGAATTCACCATTTTCTCCTACTCTCCCTCTCTCATACGATTTGGTCTAAGGAAAGGATGAAGAATGGTGTATGAATTGAGTTCCAAACAAGATTTGTAAAAGTGGCCCACCCAATGGCAATTGTGTAATAAACTCAAACTAATGTAATTTAACATTATTTAACCTAATTAATCATTCCAAATCGAATTTTAATTAAGTCTACCATAAAATCACATAAATCCTAATTAGCACATAACACTAATCAATTTTCTGATTCGACCGCCAATAAGGCCTTCAATTTGCGGTTCGAAATTAAAACATGAACAGATCATTTAACGGCAAACAGATAGAAATGCAACTAATGCAACACATTCATATAAACAGATCAGGATTTCATTCTAATCAGTTACGTATCATGCTTAATCACAGATTAGCACTAATCAGAGGTAAGGGTTGTCACATAGAGCATGAATTTAGGCTGGTAGAACCCAGCGAGGAGCAGCGTGTTCTCTATCTCAATGGAAAAATGGGTGGTGCTCAGTCTTACCAATTCCTTGTCTAGTGGCGCGTGCGCCACCAAGCGTGGTGGTGGCATTACGACCTCTTCACTGGGTCATACTCCGGGGCCTAACCGTTGCAGCGTTGGTACCCTCTGTGCCTAGCACTGGCGCACTCGCTCTTCCAAGACATCCATGAGGTCCCCCAATCGGTCGAAGTAAGAGTTTCTCAACGTCATTAATGGACATAAAGGTTGATAATTGTTGTCTCTAGAGCAAGATAATTCTGCCAATGCGACAAAGTCGCCAACTCTGAAGCTCCTCGTGATAGAAAGTGAAAGAGTAGGTCTTCTATTCCGACTGTTAGAACGGCGAGAATGGGCACGCTCACTGTGGTTTCCCACTCTAGCAATGCCCTTCCCTTCATTTGGAGTTTCATGGCCTCCCTCTCCGTCATCATCTTCTTGATGATGGTATCTTGGTCTCTCAGCTTGTCTTTCAGGTACTGAGTGTGTGAATCTCACCATCAGCGACGCTCTTCTGCGTTGACAGAGCGCCCAAAACTACTTGCGCGCTTGTTTCGTGTATCTCTGAGAAGTCCTCACGTAGAGGTCTCCAAACTAGCCATCGTTGGAATGGCGAACAGGCTATCTCTACGCCAAACGAACTCTAGCATAATGCAGTCAATGGCGAACAACAGAATGTCGTCATTATTCGCCATAAGAGATGACCGAAAATGCTTGGAGGATAAGGTTTTGTCTGTCAAAATTTCCCACAAACGGCACCAATAGTACGGGAAAGAAATATTCTTAGCTCTTTGTACTTCCTTGTGTCCAAGTTTCGCTTCACTCTGAATAACCTGAGAACACAACGACGGTGAGCTACCCGGCTGGTGGTTGTCGGAAAACCCCTCTAACAGTTAAGTTAACACCCTTGTAGAGAGAGGAAAAGAGAGATAGAGCCCTGTGTGTAAGAAAACTCCAGACATGTTGTATGGAGGCGCCACACAGTTTAAATAGCTTCTGCGCGCACCACTCTACTCGTCCTTTTCTGGACGCGTGGCTATACTGCCCTCTCTATTCCTTACACGTATACGCGTTAATACTGCCAAACAACATTTGGCCAAACTGCCAAACGGTATTGACGTGCAACTTTAGTGGATTCCTCTCCTTACATTCCGATTGGGCCACGTAGCAAATCCTACCGAGTTACTTTCTGCATGGCATTACAGTCCGCCCTTTGGAAATGGAACCGCATTAGTCTTGACCAGTTAAAATCTGAGGCATCTAGCCGACTTCTTCAGCCATACCCATTCGTCCACGCTGACCTTGCTCGGCCTTGGTATACAACAGGTGCGTCTAGTCCGGTCAGAAGCACCATCGCTTCACCTAACTTGACTAATGATCCACGCCGAACAACTAGCTCAGTCCAACTTCTGGACCTTGGGTTAACTCAACAACGTGATCTATAACCTCGTCCAAATTGTCATCGATTATGTCAACTCAGCCGCGTAATATAATAATAAAGTCCAAGTCACAATTAATTCGGCCCGTTTGCTTGACACAAACTCTCCTCCTAGTAATTGATTGGTATGAGATGAGAAGTGGTCCCACATTATTAATTGATTGTGTGGAAAAATGATAAATGCTCGTACATCATCATCATTTAATAGCTGTCCCCTCCATAATAATGATAATAAAAACAATTGTACATATATTTTATTTTACTATTATATGGTATCGTAGAATATGCTCTTTTTATACCTTTTAACGAATTTGTCTTATTATATTATTTTGGAGTTGCATTGTTTCGTGTTTTAGTAGGTGTCTTATTATATTATTTTGGAGTTGCATTGTTTCGTGTTTTGGTAGGTTTTGTTCCTACCATGTTCCTTTCAAAGGCAATTTGTAACGTCCGTCCAATCTTTTTATAAAGTATACATTTTATATAAGGGTAAATTATACTTTACACTTTTATGTTCAGTTACTTTTTTATTTTAATTTTTAAATTTTTATTTTTTTATTTTGACATTTTAGTTTCAATTTTTTTCTACTTTACCCTAAAAATTAATTGATATTCAAAATTAGCTAATAAAAAAAATTACACAATAACTATCACATAATATAAAAATTATATTATTATATTAGAATTTGAGTTTATGTTAGAGATGTGAGTCATATATAATAAAATATTTTTATACTATGTAACTATCAATGTATTATTTTTTTTCTAATTTTTAACAAAAGTTAATTTTAGGAGTAAAATGAAAAAATTTTGAAATATGAAAGATCAAAGTGGGAAAAAAAAACTTGAAGGGCCAAAATGGAAAAGTGGCCAAACATAAAAGAGACAAAGCGTAATTTACCCTTTATATAAATCACACTAATTTTCTTTAAATTAATGAAAATAGTAAATTACAAATACACTCCTGAGATTGTTTTTAAAATACGGATTGCCTAGTTTGAAAAATTACAAATACCCTACTATCTAAATTTTTTATTTAACATAATTAACTGAAAAAATAAAATTCATAATTGTTCTCCTATATAATAAAGAAAAATACCTAAATTATTAATTAAAACAGGTTTCTAATATCATTAAAAATAGTTAATTGACTTAATGATTTATTAATAAAAGAAACTATTTGTTATGAAATTAAAAACTTCAAGGGAAAAGATGTAATTTTCATAACTATAAAGGACAATTTGTATTTTAAATAAATTTCAGAAGGTATATTTATAATTTATAAAAAAAAACCAACATTGAATTTTATAAATTTAATATAATTACATTATATTTTTTTTATTTAGTCGTAGGAATAAATAAAAATGCTTGTTATCTTTTTTATACTTAAATTCATATTTGATCTGGCTTATCTCTATGTATTCACACAATTTATATTAGTTTCTATCATTTTAAATTTATTAAAAAAATTTAATAAATTGTATGTTTTTTAAAAGTCAATCCGTAGTGCTCTCCTCATTCAACTACATGGACACGTCAAGAGTTTATTATTGTTATAATTTTAATAAAATTTTAATTTAATCTTTGTAGTTTTAAGTTGTGTTTGAAGTATGAGTGTGCATAGAAATTTAATAAAAAAAAATATATGTGAAATATAAGTGATTTTTTTTTTTCATTTTCAAATCTATGTATATATTATATAAGGAAAATGAGATTTTTAACCCACAAACTTTGTGGAAGCTCTAATATTCCAATCATAATTTTTTTATTTTTTTATTTAAAAAAATAAATAACCTCAGTATTTACTGACTTCTCCAACCTACAATTTTTTTTGATTTTTCTCATAATTACTGCAGCACCCTTTTCAACTTCATCCATACACTATGGTTAGTGATGAGATTGTTAAATTATTTTTATAAAAAATCTAAAAAAAATAATTTGTATATTAAAAAAATATTTAAAACAAATGTAAATATCTATATCTATATATTATAAAAGAAAAAATGAGTTTTTAATGAGAAGCCTCCTAAGAGTTCCAAACTCTCATTCTAAAATCATTGAACTTTCAATTTATAAATTAGATTAAAAAAACCTATTGGTTGATTTATTTATTTAATTATTTTAGAAATATTTCATAATATCTCCATCATAATCTCTCTAACAATTTTAAAAAATAAATAAATAAATAAAACTTGCATTCCTTTTCTCTCCTCCAAAAAATCAGATAATATTTTTCATGAAGTTGTAGGTATCCATCTATATCTTATATATTATATTATGACATAACAAAAAAAAAAATTAAAAATCAAACATACAAACAAATAAAATTAATAAATTAGATTTTTATTTATTTAGTTAAAATATTTTTTTTGCCTCTCAATATCTAATTTTAAATTTTAAAAATCTATAAAGTCTATCTAAACAAATCTGATTTGAAAATATCTCCCACTATCATATTTTAAATCAATAAAACTCACATATTTAACTCGCATCATAACTTACATAAATAAGAATAATTAAAAACCCACAACTCTATCTAAAAAAAATTGAAAAAAAAAAATAGAAACCACACAAAAATAAAGAAGATAAGAATTTATATATGGATCTCAAAAAGATATAACAATATCTAAATTTGAATTATGATTTAATAATATAATTATCTATTTTTTTAATGTATATCTATCAAAATTTTAAATCACTTAATAGGACTAATCAATAAATTTTCTAAAATTATTGATTTTTCAATTTATAAAATAGATTTTTTTTTTTAAATATTGATTGATTTATTTATTTAATTATTTTAGAAATAATAATTATCCTTTAATTTATGAATTTCAAATAGAAAGATATAAAAAATATTTCATAATCTCTTCGTCCTAATCTCTCTTATTGATTTCCAAAAAAAATATTAAAACTTGTCCGCTTTCTCTCTTTCCAAAAAAATCAGATAATAAAATAGATTTTCAAAACTTAAAGTCACTTAAATATTTTTCATGAAAGTTGTGAATATCTATCTATATGTTATATATTAAATTATAACATAACCCCAAAAAAAAAAAACCAAAAATCAGATATACAAACAGATAAAATTAAAAAAATTGATTTTTATTTATTCAGTTAAAATATTTCTTTTGCATCTCAATATCCAATTTTAAATTTTAAAAATCTTTAAAGTTTATCTAAACAAATCTAATTTGAAAATATCTCTTACCATCATACTTTAAATCAATAAAATACACATGTCTATTGTAACAACCCAAATTTTTAATTATTCTGTAGAATTTATACTAATATTATAAAAATATATAATTTATTATATATTATTATGTGTAATTTTGTAAAATAATATAATTATTAAAAATTTAGGGGTCAAAATATAAATAAATAATTAAGTTAATTTGGATAAGCTTGACACGTCGCAGTTGGCTTGGAGAGCACGAATAGAATTTGGATAAATAGGGAAAGGTTGACTCAGTAAAGAAAGGGAAGAAAGAAAAGAAAAGAAAAGAAGAAGGAAAGAATAGTGGAAGGTGAAAGGGTTTTTGATAGTGGAAATAAAGAGTAAGGTATTAAAGTTAAGGTGAGTTATATTATACCTTGAGTCACCAAAATGTATTTTACTTATATTTTGACTTACCAAATCTATTTTATAAAAGTTATGTTTTATAAAGGTTTCAGTTACGTGGTTTTATTTCTGAACTCTATTTGCTTAAAAGGAAACCCATGGATATATTTGTTTATATTTTAAAGAATATTTGGTTATGACCTTATATATAATTATGTTTTGTAAATACCACCACGGGAGTCCCACGCCTTGGGGGACTTAAATAACCATTGGCCTCTGTTTGACCACTTTGTGGTCCTCTGTTTGTCATGGATCCATTGACCTCTGTTCTGTGCGGAACAAAGTGTTGTGCGGAGCTAAGTGCTACACTATTGTGGGAGCCACCTCTAGAATCCGTACGAGCCACCTCTTGAATCCGTACCTCTGTTCTGACTGTCACTTCTGTGACCTCTGTTCTGTTCTGTACCGTGGTTATCGTTATATATTTATATAATATCTGTATTTCAGTTTCTGCTACTTAAATGATTTATTTACCAAACTGAGTTGTGTAAATGTTTTGGCCTAACTAACGATCCATGGTTATTTCGTGTCCTTTATACTCTTGGTATAATATTTCTCACTCTGTCATGTGCTTATAGTTGTTTACAAATTTTCAGGAAGCATGCAATTCAGAAATAGCCTTTGGAAAGCTTTAGATGCGGGGCTGCGGAATAGACACACACACAATATTTCTATGATATTTTTATATGTAAATATTGGCCTTTTTGGTCAATAAATTTTGTAATAAAAATAGAAGCTCCGATGATTATTTTGGTACCCTTATTTAAATATTTCTTCCGCTCGCGTTTATTGATTTGTTTAAGAATTGGCCGGAGGTAACCTTAGTTACTGGCCATCACGATGCTTAACCCTTGGGTACGGGGAGCGGGTCGTGACATCTATCACATCTCTAACTCACATCATAACTTACCTAAATAATAATAATTAAAAACAAATAGAAACCATATATAAATTAAATTGGAAAAAATAAAAATAAAAACCTACAACTCCATCTTAAATAAATTGGAAAAAAAAAAAGAAAAAGAAAAACAAACAAACCAAATAGAAACAACACAAAAAATAAAAAATAAAAGGATAAGAAATTAGATATGAATCTCAAAAAAATATGACAATATCAAAATTTGAATTATGATTTAGTAATACAATTATATATTTTTGTTATGTATATTTATCAAAATTTTAAATCACTTAATGGGATAAATTAATCAATTTTTAAGTCTTATTTAAAGAATAATATGATTAGTCATCCCAACTCTTAGACTTTGCGGGCATTGACAGATGAGCTAACGGATTGGGTTAGATGAGATCTAAGTTGTTGGAAGTAACGTTCTCTCCTTTCATAAATTTATTTGTTTTTTAATTTTATTTTTTTCTATGTGTGATTCTCTTTCTCTGCTGTAGGTTTGGTTTTGGTTTTGGTTTTGGTTTTGGTTTTGGTTTCGGTTTTAGTGAGGGTTATGTGTTTGTTTATAAGTTTGCATAGTAGAGAATAATTATTGGTGATTATGGTTGCAATTGAAATATCTATGTTCGTTCTGTGCCAAAGATTTTGGTTGGATTTTGTTTTCTTCAATGAAGACCATAAAATTGAGGTAAAAAAAATGGATATCAAAATTTCTTATTTTTTATTGTCATTTTTTTTTATAGAAAATGTGAAAATTTATTGAGAATTCAAGATTTTACTATAACATTAAATAAATTTAAAACTTTTAAATATCATTGTATTATTTAGTTTTATCCTCTTTCTATCTCATTATACAATTACAGCTATTTGTTAGTTTGTTAATTATAATTCAATTAATTGAAAATAAAAGCTTAATATAATTTTGCATATATATTAGGGGTTTTTTTTTTTAGGGTCCATGGTATTAAGACTTTATAGTATAAATGGCATCTAATATTTTCATAATGTCTAAGGTCCCTCAATTTGATCCAGAGAAATTCTGCTCTAAAGAAATTCTGTCCAGAGAAATTTCAAACCAGAGAAATTTGAAATTTCTTTGGTTTGTTCAGTTTTTTTGATTTTCTATGTTTTGAAATTTCTCTAGGGTTGAATTTTCTCTAATTTTCTCACAACTTACTCTGTGATTTACTGCTTTGGTTCTTCATGTGAGGATTGAGCCTTATCATCCAAAGCTTCCACATATTATAGGGATGAAACACTGGAATATCTTGTGAATAATTGCCTTAAATCACATGTGGTTTTCGTTTTGAGGGAATAAAATGAGCAACTTTGTAAAGAAATTTTAATCAATGGACAAAAAAAGAAAAAAGAATTCAAATGAATTAGAGCACTAAGAGAAGAACTCTGTGGGTTATAAAATGAATTCAATTCTCAAGTTGACATCATTACACCTTTATACATACCAAAGATTCAAAAAACATGATTTCCAAACTAGAAAAAATTCACATAGAAAATGCCAAATTTCTCTAGACAACACTTGAGGACTAGTTCAATTCAAACCAGAGAATTTCTCTGGATCAACTCAGAGAAAATTCAGTTCAAACCATAGAATTTCTCTGGACCAATCCAGAGAAAATTCAGTTTAAACCAGAGAATTTCTCCGGACCAACCCAGAGAAATTTCAGTTCAAACCAGAGAATTTCTCTGGTTTCAACCTAGAGAAAATTCAGTTAAGGTGATCGTGATTTACCATTTCTTTCTGATAATGGATCATCTGAATCAGCTTTTCATTGCCACTGCAAACCTGCCATTCCTTTGGTTCTTCATGTGAGGATTGAGCCTTATCATCCTCACCATCAAGAGAGAGAGAGAGAGTCTCTGATTAGAAGAAAGCTTCAACTGTTCCAACAATGGCGGAAATCTCAGAAGCAGAACCACCCGTATCTTCTTCACCAGACTCCCCAGAAAACAACAACAAATCAAAAATTCCTTTGGACTTCGACCCCAACACCATGCGAATCACCAAACCCGGATTGAAGCGCCTCATTCTCTCCCTCACCGTTCTCTTCTCCTTCCTCTTAGGTCATTCTCTCTCTCTCTCTCTCTCTCTCTCTCTCTCTCTCTCTCTCTCTCTCTCTCTCTCTTTGTGTATATATATATATATATATATATGTATATGAATTTGGTGTTTCGATTGTGTTGACAGGTCTTCCATTCTTGCTGAAATCCATTAAGATATACCGTGCACCTCTTCCATTTCGCGACATCGATTCACTTTCAAATGCATTCGAATCGACTTCACTAGTCTTCCCTTGCCGCTTTCACGCCGTCTTTGTAGGTTTCGATCACAAATCCTCACTCGAGTCGAGTGCGGATAAGCTAGGGTTTCAATTCTAGGTCATATGACCAAGTTTACTGGCGATGATTTGGTTTATGGCTGCTCTACAGGAGAGGAAGAGAGACAAAGAGTCAAATTTCTCTGATATATGTTTAGGGACCTTAGACATCAAAAAATAATTTTGCGGATCTTTTCCATTATGAAAAATGGGAGAGGGACCCTAGACTAATTTTCCCTATATATTATAACTAATTTGTTACAGTTATAGTTGTATATAATAACATAATATATAGAGATAATCTCTAAATATAATTTTTATTTTTTTATGTGATTAAATCGTCCATCTTAAATTGTATATAGAAGAGTTAGATGACTTCTTTTATCTCTAAAAAACTCAATTTTTTTTTTTTTTTACTTTTAAATTTTTAAATTGAAACATCAACTGTTTATGTCCATAAAACAAAAGTGATAAACACACATCCAAAAGGTACACTTTTTTTTTTTTTTAATATGTAGGATATTTACAAATAGAAAATGTTTGACACCTCAAATTTTTTCTCCATAATCTGACTTATAATGATGTAATCATAAGTGTCAATTTTTATACAAATATGAGAAGAGAATTAATTAAATTATACATTTCAATCAACCACATACTCAAACTTTGACTATTTTAAGATGTTATTTCACTATAATTTCAAGGATTAATTACCTTAAAGTCCTATCTACATATTTGGTGGTAGCTTAGGTCCTATTGAAAAGTTTTTGAACCAATAAATCCCATTTAGAGGTAAAAAAACGTTTTGCCCTTTAATCCCAAAATTGAAAATGTTCTCAATTTATAATTATCAAAATTATGAAATTTCTCAATTTTTTTTTTAGTATGAACTGAAAATATTATCAAAATTAAGAAATTTATAATTATTAATTTTGAAAAATTTATCAATTTTTTTTCATAATTAAAATTAAAAATATTAGAAACTGCGAATGTTCTAAATTTAAAAAAATCCTAGATGACACCCATAAATAGAGCACCTTATTGTTCTGTCTCTCAAAAGCCAAACGCTGAGAAAAGTTTCTTCTATGTCAGAGTTTCCTCTCTCCATGATTGTCTCTCTTCTTTTTTCAAATTCGAACGAAATTTACTATCCTCAATTCATTTTCTTACCATCACCCCCACCGTCACCCTCCTTTCTCTTCCCTGATTCTGCATTCATCCAATCGTCTCTCAAGAAGAAAAAAAAGCCCTAATTTTATCTTTCATCAGACCCAGAAAAATTGACTCAACTCTCTCTCTGAACTTCACAGTTTCTCTTGATATCCACAATTTCCATCACCTTTGAGGCTTTGATCATTATCTTACCAACTTCTAAGTCTCTGTATCTATCTCCATATCTCTTGCTATTGAAGCCTTACACTATGTTTGGCAACTTAGAAGAGAAAAGAAAAGAAATGATTACTTAAGTTATAAGAGAAAAGAAAAGAAAAGAAATGATTATGATTTCTCTCATTTTTGTTTGGATAATGAAGAAATAAAAGAAAAGAAATGATTGTGATTTCTCTCCTTCTTGTTTGGTTAGATTTCATTAAGAGAAAAGAAAAGAAATTATTTATGTTATATTACTAAAATAACCTTTTTATATTTCCAATCATTTTATTTCTTTTATTTTTATAAGGACAAAAATGGTATTATGAAAAGAGTGTTTTCTTTTCTCTCCCAATCTCTCCACTTTTGGGAAGATTGAAAATGAGGCTTATAAGAGAAATGAGTTTCTCTCCATTTCTCTCTATTTCTTCCCATTTCTCTCCACTTAAGTTATCCAAACAAGTAAGAGAAATATATTTCTCTCCATTTCTTTTTTTTCTCTCCAAATCACTCAATCCAAACACAGTGTTAATGGTGTTTTGGGGCAATCAGAACTGTGTTCATCATTGTTTGATCAAGTGTTTGGCTAAATGGGTCCACCTCAAATTGCTTTTCTCGATTGAAAATTAACACTTTTAGCGTTTTCTTATAATTCTGAACTGTGTTAGGATATCTGCATTGGGGCTAACAATGTCGGAGGACATGCTTTTGCATTTCTCTTCCAACTCTTCAAACCAATCCGATCAGTCTCTGCCCACAAAAATTGCAAAACTCGAAGCTCGGATGGTCGGAAAGGCTCCCTCAGCTGCGCTGTGAAGAGAGAGAGAATGAAGACAGTAATAATGTTTGGCAGCTATGAGAAGGTATTGGAAGGATAAATTGGACTATTAAAAATTAATGGAACTTTAAGAAATAAATAATTTTATTTAAGTTTTAATGGAATATAAGTTCACAAAATGAGACTTGTATGTAAATGTCCCTAATTTCAATTAAGAGAATCTTCTACCCTTACTATTTTTTTTATCAAATTATAATTTGATAAAAATTTAAAAGGATGAAATGCTAAAAATTATTGTTTTTTCCATCAAAATGGGTGAAAAAAAAAATTTTGGGATAAGAATGGAATTCTTTTAAAAATTAATAAAAATTTAATGAAACCTTAAAGTAATTCATATAAAATCAAAAAAATTATTCAAATTTAAAATCAAATTAGCTTAAAAAAATTAAAAGAAAATGATAAAAGTTTGAAAATATTTTGAAACCTTCTTATTATTAAAGACTAGAAATCCATGTATGTATTATATTCATATTGTATTTTTAGTTATGAAATTGAAATAAAAAGAAATATAACTAATAATTTTTGGATTAATAATAGAAATATCATATTAATTATTGTTAAATATCGCTTCACTTCACATTTAACAATAAAATTGTATATTTGTCTTAATTATAACTTTTAAATTTGTGTGTTTTCATAACAGGAAAATGTATGCCATAACTCATTTAATTAGATTTAACTTTTTTTTAATACAAATTATCAAAATTGCACTAATTAGACTGATATAAATATATATATATATATATATATATATATATATATTTTAAAACTAATAATTTAAAAAGTTATAAACATGAAAGTTAACTTATAAATGTTATGTATACCACAAGACAAAATATTAAATTATTTTAAGATAATTATAATATATTTTTTAATTTATAAAATTTCATGCATAACGCGGGTTACCACTAGTTCTTACTTAAAAGGGAAATGCTTTGAACATGTAGAGTTATGTGCATAGAATGCAAAACCCTCGCACATGTGGGTAGACTTGGGCACAATTGTGCATTCTTTACACAACCCTCTGTGTTCCTAGCATTTCCCCTACCTAAATTTATGTTACAAACACACGTTTAGTATCATTTTAAACTTTATATTTCAAATTGTATTTCAGTGTAATCATTCGTCGGTAATTTTATCAGCAATAACGTGTGAAACTAAAGGATTAAACTAAATTCAAAAGAAATAATAGAGTCTACGTGTGTGATTTATTTATTTTTTCTTAAATAAAAAAATAAAAAAGAAGGAGAAGAGGAAGAAGAAGCAAGAGAGTAAATGTCCATGAAAAATCACACTTTTTTTCATTCAAAATATTAATAACAACAATTGATGTAGTGATTGTATTAAATCACAATTAAAAATGTGAGATTTAAATTGATAAAATCAAATAATGGAGACTAAAGTGAAGACTTGCTAAAAAAACAGAGTACCAAAAATATAATTGACTCTTATTATTATATTCTTATTTTTTTAAAAGCAAATTAAGGGTAGGGCAGGGGTTAATCAAACATAGTAGCATTGTGGAAAGTAACAGGGAAATTGACCAATTAATTTTATATTTTAGACTTGTGATTCATATAGTTTCATATTTTAATTTTTTTGATGATCTATTTAGTCTTTTTAAATGTATAATGGCTTATTTGTCATTATAATCTCCTTAATTGTTACTGTTTGTTGGAGTGTTATATTTGAAAAAAGTCACTAAGAAATTGTTTTAGAGAGAGTGTTATATTTGAGAAAAATACACTAAGAAATTTATTTTTCAATGTTACATTAGAATGTCACATTTGAGAAAAATATATTAAAGAGTTATTTCTCAATGTTACATCATACTTTCTACAATGGAGTATTACATTTAAAAAAAGTACACCAATAATTTTTTTAGCAGACCTAGATATACCCAATATCACATTATACTTTTTTTTTTTTGATCAGAAGAAGAATCCATTAAGGAAAGCCATACGACACTTATAAGAGTCCATCTACCTCAAAACTTACACCATACAAAGTAAAGATATAGCAAGAAAAATAAAGGAAAGAACCTATAAAAAATATTCAGACGCACATCTCGTGCTTGTGCTCGTACTGCGAAGCAGAGCCGACCATAAAAGTTCGACAATAGAGCATGTCTAGAATAAATTATAGACCCCAACCATAGAGAGGGTAAGTTAAACATCACCATCGATGGACTCTCATGCACACACACAAAACAACAAGAACAAACTACAAGCCATAAAAAACCAAAAGAAAACAAACCCATAAACAAACCAGAGAACAGCGACTAACAACAAGGCAAACCAAGGAAAATCTAAAAAAACAAAATGCAGAATAACCCACAAACCAAAACATCAGCAATGGGGAATGCGAATCCGGTGGGGAAGGAGGTGGCAGAGCAGGGGAAGGGAGGCGGCGTCCGACAAGCCTGGAGAAGGCAGCAGATATGACGATGAAAGGCATCAACACTGGACAACGCCGAAAGGAGGCGAGACGGAGAAGAGAGGATGGATCCGACAGAGCCACGGCCGAAATTGGGGCTAAGGGAAATAAACACCTCACAAAGGAGACAGAGCAAGGAAAACCCAAGCTTCCAAGTTATTGGACAAACCAAGGAAGGAAAGAAAGAAAGAAAGAAAGAAGGGGGCAGGAGGAGGGGAGGGGAGGCCAGAAGCCCCTCCCCTACCCCGACGACCGCTGCACGCTTGAACCCTAAGAGGAGAAAAGTTTAGAGAGAGAGGCTCTCAACTAGAGAGAGCTTGTTTGGGTTTCACATTATACTCATTATATTAAAATGTCACATCATACTTATCACATTAATAAAATAATAAAAAAATATTGATATGATATAAAATAAATTTAAAAAGATCTCACGAAATACTTTTTGAAAACAATAGGACTTATGTGATTAAATTAAAAAAAAAGGCTTATGAATATGCAAAATTCTAAGACGAGACTTTCGGGTGTGGAACATTTTCTAGATAAGGAGTAATTATTCAAATCTTTAAAGTATTGTATTATATGACGGTAAATGCTCAACAAGCAATAACATTGTTTAATATTGAAATTGAGGGTAAAAAATGTATTAAAAATATAAAATATTAAATAGTGTATTAAATTCAATAAAAAGTGTATTATGTTCTTTTTTTTCGTTTTTTTTCTTGTGTTCTGCATGTACTTATTAACAAAATTATTATTCATGTTATATTCTTAATATCTGCTGAAAAATTTTACGACAAGAATAATATTGATCTAAACTTATTGAGTTGTTCAAAGACACGTAATAACCTAATTAGTGTATTTAATAATTTTTTATTTTTTTATAAATTTAATATAAATAATATCATGTGATATTTTAAAATCGAGTACTATTTAAATAAGAGTGCTGCTATTAGTATCTCATAAATTATTTTGGACCTCCTATTTTTTAGTTTTTTTTATTACAATAATAAGCTCAAATAAAATTACTACAAAATACATCATTAATTTTGAGACATCCCATCTCACAATTAAAATTACAAACCCACTACATCATGAATTAGGGTTTATGAGAGCATCCACCTCTATCACCATTCATTCATCTTTTCCAAATCTCACCTTCAAAATCTACCCACTCTCAAAACCTTGAAAATTCTTTGGCGGTAATATTCTGGGTGGTAACGGTGGTAACCATTTGATTACCTACACTTTTTCGGCTATGACAATGAGTGGAAATTTTTCTGGCAATCACAACTCCATAAGATGAAAGGAGTACAACAATAAAAGCTTAGAGGAGGTTCATAACTTTAATGTTGTTCTTAGCTCAAAGGAGATTGGCCTTGTAAGGGTAAGTTTCTTGAAAAAAATAAAAAATAATAATAAAATATGTTCGTCATTTTTTCGGGACAATTACCGAACATATGATCGAAATTCATGAACACAGGCCCAACATTGTTTATTTGTTTGGAAACCGGTAACCAAACATTAATTTTGAACTTTTTGTGATATGGGATGAGTCTAAAATGAAAAAAAAACTCGAAGAATTGAACCGTTTTAAGAATTGAGAATCGAAGATTTTAATCTCTAATAAGTAATTGTATGATAGGTTAAGATAAGTAAAATTGGTGACAATCATAGACAAGTTTTGTATTGGAACATCCCCTGAAAGATTATTGTGGCTCAAATCAAAAGCTTGTATTTGAGAATAATGAAAAATATTAGATGAGAAGTTGGTTAAATCGGCAGAGATAATATTATTTTTCTTCTTTTTCTTTTTCTTCTTCGTGGGTTTTGAAAATGACGAGACTCTTCCTCTTCTTAGGGGGTTTTGTTAGGGTTTTAGAAGGGAGTTTTTTTGGGGTGTGGGGTATGCATTCAATATGTGGAATGTTTAAGGATAATTTTGATATTATTTTGGGGGAGAATTTTTTTTTAAGATTTTCAAAATTTATAAATAGAATCCAAAAAATAAAAAATCTAAAATAATTTATGAAATGCTAATAGCACTACTCTTAAATAATGATTAAACTAGCATATCACCCGTGCTATGCACGGATTGTGTTTACAATTATCTATACATGTAAATTACGATTTTTAAATGTCTTCTATTTTTTTTTTTAAATGTCTTCTTTTTTTTTATATTATATTAAAGTTTAATATTTTGATAATAATCATATGTATTAGACTTTTCAAGAATTTTTTTTATGCTTGTTCTTAATGCATTAAAGTGTTATTATGAGGGATAATAATTATATGTGTTGGCACTTTTCAAAGAATTCATGTGTTGGATTTCAAAGAATTTTTTTTATGCTTATTCTTAATACATTAAAGTGCTATTATGAGGGTAAGACTTGGGGGTTGGGAGAAGTTAATAAATGCTAAGGTTTTTTTTTTTTTTAAATCAAAAAATTTAGATTGAGAGATTAGAGCTCCCACAAGACTTGGGGTTAAAAACCTCTTTTTCTTAATATATAGTATAGATAATATATAATATAATATATAATATATATATAGATTATAAGATGAGAGAAATAAAGTGCTATCTTATTATAATGGAGGAAATCTTATAAAAAAACGTGTAGACATAAATGTCCTCATATTTTATTGTGTTTACAATTATCTATATATGTGAATTGTGATTTTTAAATATTTTTTTTTAAATGTCTCCTTTTTTTTCTTTTTTATATTATATTAAAGTTTAATATTTTGATAATAATCATATGTGTTGAATTTTTTAAGATTTTTTTTTATGTTTGTTCTTAATGCATTAAAGTGTTATTATGAGGGATAATAATCATATATGTTAAGACTTTTCAAGGAATTCATTGTGTTGGATTTCAAAAAAAAAAATTTATACTTGTTTTTAATGCATTAAAGTGTTATTATGAAGATAAGACTTGGGAGTTGGGGGATGTTAATAAATGTTAAGATTTTTTTTTTAAATCAAAAAATTAAAAAATTTAAATTAAAAAATTGAGACTCTCACAAAATTTGAGGTTAAAAACCTCATTTTTTATTTAATATATGGTATAGATTTTTCATTCGAGGAAGACAAGAATTATCCAACATTAATTTCGTGGTAACTAGAAGGGTAGGTAGGCCCGAGTTGTTGGCTATATCCATAAATTTGGATGCATCGCGAAACACGTGGAACAATTGTTGATACTTCGATATGGTCAAACACGTGGATCGAGTGTTACAATTTCTACATGGGTTAATTACATTTTAAACCCTCAGAATTTTACATATGTCAGCACCATCACCTCCCTCGTCCGACTGAGCTTCTTTATGATAAAAGACTCGCCGGAGTCTCTTTTAGAAAAAAAAGCATTTAGTAGACGAATAATTAACATTCACTTAAATTTTACTTTATTTTATATTCTTTCAAATCTTATAGTTTGGTATCTATACTTTAAATAAATCTTAGTTTAGTTATTTTATTCAAGTGAAAAGTTAAAATTAATCAATATGTTTGGTTTGAATTTTTTGAAAATTGACTTTTTTATTTTTCGTGATTTTTTTTATTTTTAGTGAATATTTTTAAAATTTTAAACATTTTTTTTACTTTTTAAATGCATCTTACTTAAATGTGTCTAAAAAATAAAATATTTATGAAAAATTATTTTCAAAAATTAATAAATACACAAAAATACGAAAAAATGTATTAAATTTTGGGTTTTTTTTTGGGTACTTTTTTGTATTTAGTTAATTTTTTAAAGATTTTTTTCACAAAAATTATACTTTTTAAGTGTATTTATGTTATGGTGTGTCTAAAAATTAAAAAAATTGCTTAAAATATTTAAAAAATTTCAGTAAAAACAAAAAAAATACGAAAAATAAGAAAGTATAATTTTTTTAAAAATGTTTTTAAAAAACTCAAACCAAGCAAAGTGTGATTTTAGACACTTAGGCCTTGTTTGGCATCCCTTAAAAAAGTCAAAAAGTCACTATCCTATTTAAGTCACATCATCTTATTTAAGTCATATCACTTATCTACCACATCACTTCAAGCCAAACCCATATTTCATAAAAAATCAAAAAATACACTTATTTAGAATATCCCAAACAACCCCTTAGTCTTTTAAAGTGTACATATAAGAAAAATTAACAAAAATTTAGATAGAATGACCAAATTAAAATAAAAACTAAAGTGTAGAGACTAAAATATTCAAATTAAAACTATAGAGACCAAAGTAAAATTTAAATAAAATAATAAAGGTGAAAATTAACCCTTCTTTAATATGCTTAAAATAGTGAGGCCTATTTTGGGAAGTGGGTTATAATTCACTTCCCAGATTATAACCCACTTCCTCTCTCACAAAAAAGCTGCTTATAAGCAGTTTTTCACCAAAAAGTTGATTATAACCATCTTTCCAAAATAGTTCGTGATACGGTTTTGGATGGTTTGATTTGTGGTTTGGACCCGCCCACATATGTGCGGTTTGAAAAAAATTGAACCCACAATCGCCCGCAGTGCGGATTGCAGTTTGTGATGATAGTGTTCGTAGATGTGCGGGCAGTTGCGAATGATTTGCGAATTGGACTTTTTTTCTTTAAAAATTTATTTTTGGACATTTTTTTTTCTATTTATTAAATATTTATTTTGGGTCATTTTCCCCCCATTTTCTAAAATGCTCAGCATTAATAATTAATGAATTAAAACTTACAAAATTAAAAATACAACAAAATTAATTCTTAACACAAGCAAATCATTTAAAATCTTAAATTTTTAAATAAAATTATAAACTAATACAAGCACATTTTTTTAAATCTTAAACAAATTATCAAAATCATTCACTACCCAACAATACAATTAAAGTGAAATTATTCAAAATCCTAAACTTGCCTAAAAAAATCAACGATCCAGGTTGTATTTTTATTTTTATTTTTTTTAAAAAGTCTAAGTATGGGTGGGTTCTTGCAGGTACGGGTAAAACCCAGAACTCACAATAATGTCATATTTTAAACCACATCCGGCCGTATTGTATATGCAAAACTGCCTATTTGTATATGGATTGATTCAGATTGAACAGTTCGAATAACTTTATCCTCAGCCTTAATTCTTGGTAGTGCATTGCCTATAGTGCATCTTGTAATCCTCTTAACACAAAATTTTTAGAGCAAAACTTTAAAAGCCCTCTTTCCCCCTTAAAAACAACATCGTTTGGGATACTACGAAGTCCACTACAAATAATCCATTACAGAGGTGTGAAAAAAAAGAAAAAAAAAAAAAAGGTACATTACAGAGGATTCAGATTAAAAAACAGTCTTCAGAATTGTTGTTCAGAGTTCAAAAATGTATAAAAATATGTAAAAAAAATATTTTATGACATGTGAAAAATACATTAAAAAATTAGAAATATTGTACTTCTTATTGGCAACCCTAGGAACTGTCATTAAACAGACCTATGAATATATGTGGGTAAATTACATTTTGTATTCTCAAATTTTTATCTGATTCCTCACCTTTTAATTATAATAATTAATTCTAAAATTATACTTTAAGAGGGTTCCCCCATTATCTCACTGTTTGAAATTTAAGTAAAAATTAAAATATTAGGTCAAAGTGAAATTTAAATATAAATTGAAAGTTAAAAAATGTAATGTCACATAAATTTTCTCTAATGCTTTTAAATGTGCTTTACATTAATTTTCATTTAAATTTTTAACAGTACTTTCCTTTTCAAATTTTAAACAATAAAGGACAAATAGACCATTTCAGAACATGGATTAAAATTTAAAGATTTTATTATTATAATTAAAAAAATAAAAGATTAAAATAATATTTGTATGGTTGTATGAAATTTCAAAAAACCAACCTGTTGCTGAGTGACATTTAACATCAATTCGTGGAGGGCTAGCAAGAACGTTGCGTGGGGTGGATTATAAAAGGGTAAATTACATTCATCTTTGAAAGTTTTTAGTAAAAATTACAAATAAATGGTATCTATATAAAATATTTATAAAATTTAGGTGATGTGAAATTGCAGCTTCAACTATTATGGATATGAGTTTGATACTAGTGGTTTATTTCTTTTTCATTATGAAGTTGCATTGGACTAATTGGTTGCTAAGTTTTGTTAAATTTTTAATTAAATATTACTCTCTTATCTATTGACACAAAAAAAATACAAAATATTTATAAATTCATGAAAAATTTATAATTTTAATTATTAAAGTTGGTAAATTTTACCACTAATTTGATTTTTTTTTAAACATGTACGGAATTGTAATTTCACTGAAGTTTTATAGAAAAATTTATAATACACACTTTAAAAAATGTATATATCGTATGTTCAGTTATGATCTTTGTAACTTTTTATTATGATTTATTGTGATATTAGTTATGATTCATTATGATATCTTGTGATTTTTATTTTGATTATGACAAAAGAGATTTTTGATTATGCTTAAAGTAATATTTAATTATAACTCATTATAATATTAGTTATAATCTATTATGAATATTATTTTAATTATAATTAAAAATGACTTTAGTTATTTTATTATGTCTCATTATATTTTTTTAATTAATATTTATAATATTAAGATCACAAATATTATAATTTACGTATGATATATTTTACAATAACCCCCTCGCCCTATATTTATTTATTTATTATTCACACAAAATAACAAGACCACGTGGGTCATTCAATTGTTTTCTTTCTTTTGCTTACCTCGACTTTCTTCAGTGTGTTTGAATTCAGTATTTTGAAAATTACATATTTTATTTTTTATATTTTTTTATTTTTAGTAAATATTTTTAAAATTTTAAATAATTTTTTATTTTTTTAGTATACCTTACTTAGATATATGTAAATATTAAAATATTTATAAAAAAAAATTAATAAATATACAAAAATATAAAAGATATACTAAATTTTCATATTTTTGGTATTTAGTGATTTTTTTAAAGATTTTTTCACAATATTATACTTTTTAAGTATATTTATGTTAAGTGTATTTAAAAATTAAAAATATTAAAAAAATTTAATAAAAATAAAAACAAAATACAAAAAACGAAAAAGTAAAAGTAAAATTTTCTAGAAAGAAAAACCAAAACCAAGCAAAGTTATTAGATTTCTTCCCCTACCCCGTCAGTTTGCCTTTGTTAAGCAAATCGAGTGCGTACCATATATATGAGTTATGACATCGTTTATTTTTTATTACGATTTATTGTAATGTTAATTATATTTTAATTTTAATATTAATTATAATTTATTATTATTATTTTAATTATATCTTATGTGATATTTAATTATGACTTTTTTTTTAATAATTATGATATTTATAATAATCAACATCACAAAATGACATAATTTATATATGGTGATGGTGTGTATTATAGAATAACCCGTATATTAACTAATAATTAAGAACAAAGAAAACAATAAATAGAGTAAGAAACTTAAAGGAAGCTCAAGGGTTAGCCTAGTCACGAGACTTGAGGCTTGGACTTGAGAATTTACTCTTTTTAAGTTTTAAATTCGATTCTCTTAATAAATATAAAACCCTTAAGGCCACAAATTATAGAGAAATATGTTTTAAAAGACTTTGGAACGGTAAGAATTTAATTTGATACGCGATACCTGGCCCAGGATGCCTAGCATAAAAAATATATAATAAAAAAAAGGGGGCGTTGAAGAAAAAGACCCAAAACCCACGGGTTTTTTGTGTAAAAACAGAGAACTATAGGGGGTTAAATAGAAAATATCACAACCTAAAAGGACACAAAGACAATTTCGAAAAGTGTGCTTTTCTTCTCCATCTTCTCTTCTTTCTTCATCTGAATGGTCAGAGAGTTTCTGCGCGCGCACACACACACTATAAAAAAACTTGGCAGAGCCAACGGCCACACCACACTCCACTCCTCCTTCAGCCTCTGACTGACCATTCTAAGGGCAGACCCGAACCCGGATCCGAACTTGTATCCGATGCTAGGAGATTGCTGTTGTTGCTTTCCGGGTCGGAGTTCCACCTCAGGCGATGTCTCCGATCGTGACCCGGTCCTCCTGGTGTCAGGCATGGGGGGTTGCATTCTCAATTCGAAGAAGAAGAAGAAGTTCGCGTTACAGACTCGGGTTTGGGTTCGGATCTTCCTTGCTGATTTGGAGTTCAGGAAGAAGGCCATGTCACTCTATAATCCCCAAACAGGTACAACTCTCTTGCTGATGTTTGGTATTTGCAATTGTTAACTGTTTGGTTGAAGAGAAAAGAAAATTTGGTAAAGGTGAAGAAAATTTGGAGTGGTTTGCTTTGCTTTGCTTTGTCTTGTACTTTCCTTTTGGAAGAAACAAGTAAAAAGAAAAAGAAAAAGAAAAGAAAGTTTGATTCAATCAGGAGGGAAATAGGTGTGATAGGCTAATTTGAGGATGTATTATTAGTAGTAGAAGTAGTTGTTGTGGTAGAAATCCTTCCCTCCAAGTTTCCTGGAAAATACACAAGAAAACAAAAAGAAAAATTGACACAAAATCACACAAGAAGTTCACTAAATCAAGATTGTAGAGAGGCTTGAGTTTGTCAGATCGTTAAACCAACCATAACTTGCCTTCAAACCGTGGATCTGTACCCGCCGCCACCGAGAACTGCTGTTAACCTTGAAACATGGTGAACCTTAGAGAGAGAGAGAGAGAGAGAGAGAGAATTTGGTGAGATACGTTATGAGATGAAGGGCTACAAAAATGATGGTGTTGCAAGCTCATTCAATGGCTACAGTGTAAGATGCTCATCCAATGGCAATGGTAATTGGAAAAGGAGGAATACGGATGAAACCAAATCAAGCCAAATCAAGCCGTCTCATCAAATTGGATCGGTTACATGGATCTTCTTTTCCACTCAACTCTATCTAAGGCCATTTCGTTAGTCAAATTAAGGAGGTTTATATTTTTATTTACTATATTAGCCCACGTCAATCTAAATCTGTCTCAACCGCCTGACATTCCCATCTACCGTCACTATATCACATCTCTTCACTACCGACTCTGTTAATCTCCGTTATATATAACCAAACCATCTCAATCTATTCTCTCTCAAACTTATCTACTCCTATTCCTTTTCGAATATATCCCTGCGCAAGGATGACACACACAATTTGGAAAAGAAGGAATGATAGGTAAAAAAATGGTAAAGAATATAGGAAAAGGTAATTATGCCATAATGACATTTGTATTAGTAATCATTTGCCAAGTTAGAGCTTTGGCATTGCCAGAATGGCAATAACTAGTGGAAATGCTCTTAGTATTAGCATTAGTAGTAGAGGGTCAGCGGAATCGGCCTCTCCACATAGAAAGTGGGGTAAGGCTGTGTACCCATTATTTGTCTCTCCTAGTCTCTACACTACGCGGGATAAGATTTCTTATGAATGAAGGAGGTGGTTTGCTTTCTTAGTTGAATAGAAAATTTATTATTGTGTGCTTTCTTTGTTGAATAAAAAATTTCTTTGTCTACTCAAATTTTAATTAAAGGCCTTTTATGATCAATTTAGTTTCTTCTGAACTTTCACCTGGTTTGATTATTTATTGCTTTTTGAATCCGAGTTTGTGTTTTTCAGGTTATACAGAATCATTGGATGACGGCATTGAAATCATGGTCCCTGAAGATGATTATGGACTGTATGCAATCGATATTTTAGATCCCTCACCTGTAAGATTGATAGTTCTATTGACGACATTCTTTTAGTCCATGAATAACTACTTTATATCACATCACCTCTTTTGTGAATTTGCTGCTCCATTTTTTTCTGATGAGTCAAAATTGTAAGTTAAACTTATGAATCAGAATATTCGATCACTGCAGACGTGGTAACAAAGGAGCACCCCTAGAGGTCATAAATCAAATTTCTATAGATTTAGCTAAACCTGAAGTGAGAAGATACTATTAACATGATGTGGTTACAATGTAGCATCTCAAAAGCTTTTAATAGAATATTTAATTGAACTTCAAATTCACCAAGGGGAGTCTCACATATCCCAAAACATCAGCTGTTATCTCCTTGGAATCTCCTTATATTGATTTCTTCTATGAAGTGATCTTTCTCCCAGCCAAAGCCAATTTCTTAGCTTTATATTCAGCCACTACAATATAATGGCTACCAAAACTTCTTGTGCTTGAGAGTTATGTTTTAAAAATCCTGGTTTTGCTCTGTGTATCACTTTTCAATGCCCAGCAAAATTTAGATTTCATATATGAGTCTCTATTGGGAGAAAATTAAAAATGTTCCTTTGATTGCATTGCTCCAAATTCAGTGTAGGCAGTTGATAATGTTACTTTTGAAAGTCTAGTGTGTAGGGCTGCTTCAACAAAAGGTCAATTTCTAAAAAAATATGGCGAAGAAATTCCACATTGTCAACAGAGAATGGTCAATTTGGAGTTCTGTGCAAGCCAATTTCAAGTCAGAAGTTCAAAAAACTGATAGTTAAGATCCCAGGTTTGCTTAATTCTTGTATAAGAGTTAAGCTTGACTTATCATTTGAAATGATATTTTTTCTAGACTGAACATTTTCTTGATTAGTTTTTTCCCTCATGACATTTGTTTGCTGTTGTTATTTATGTAAATTTGATTGTTGCTTATTTGAGAAAAAACGTCTTATATGTACTTTTTTTCTTGATTTTCAGTTTGTAAAATGTGTACATTTGACTGATGTATACCACTTTCATGATATGATTGATATGCTCACTGGATGCGGGTATAAGAAAGGAACCACATTGTTTGGATATGGTTATGACTTCCGGCAAAGCAACAGGTGGTTCACTTTTACCTGCTAAATTTGGTGCTTAAACCGTCGATTATGTTGTATTTTGTGGTGAAACTGTCCTACAATCTGAGTGACGTGTTTCTGTGGGCAGAATTGACAAGGCAATGGATGGCCTTAAAGAAAAGTTGGAGACTGCATACAAAGCTACTGGTGGAAGAAAAGTCAATATAATTTCTCACTCAATGGGTGGACTGCTAGTAACGTGTTTCATGTCTCTCCATAATGATGTGCGCATATTTTCTTCCGTTGACTTGTATCAATTACATGGAAAATATTAACAACTTATCTGCCCCAAGAGGAATGACCAATGGTGTAATGCTTCATCGGCAGGTATTTTCCAAGTACGTAAGTAAGTGGATCTGCATCGCGTGCCCTTTTCAAGGTGATTTCTCAGCACCACGTGTTTGCTTGTTTGGCAAACATTATGCTTATTAGGAGTTTCAACTTTGCTTGAAAATGTTGTTTGGCTAAGCTCGGGAACCCTGGAGAATCATGCATTATGTTATAACTCAACATAACAAAACAGGTCATTTGGATCATTGCCATTGGTTGCCAATTGTCTTCTGTCAGTGATATCAATCACATGAATGAGGTTCAGTGGCTAGTGTCTGAAACAATTTAATTTCTTCCGTTTTTATTATCTTTATTATCTTTAGGTGAGTGTAGTGAAACAATTTTGACTGAGATAAAAGCTTTAGAATTATGATGTTCAGTTGTGATTTTTGTTTCTTTTAGTTCCTCTTGCATGTTAGATTGTTATTGCATTACAGGGAAAAGCAAAGGTTAGTTCAATTTCTTATTGCTCTTAGAGATTAGTTTGAGACTTTTCATGGTGATATATCATTCACGTTTGCCTTCAGTTGATAGGGCCGTCCGTTCGGGACTTGATAGCTAAGGAAACACTCAAGTTTGTTCATAGTACATCTCCTTAGTATTTTTTGATATACACGGTTTTATATGTATATATAATTTAGTAATATTGATATTTACTTTGTTTTAGACATTGTGTGTGTATTTTTATATGCATATACATATATAAAATTACATATTACATTTCACGATTCAATACGATTCACAATTCTTTATTTTAGTAATATGATTCACAATTCTCTATTTTAGCAAAACGATTCATGATTCGATTTGCTAATTTGATAACAATGCATAGAAATTGATTGCCATTTTGTTACTATTGCTTTGCCCTTTGTTTCCTCCTCTTTTGCAACTTGCAAATTTTCTAAAGGCGTGTATTTTGGTAGTTTTCCTTCGTTATTTCATTTATTTAATATAAAGGTACTTTAGTCATCTTTGAGTAATCAGGGTTTCTTCTTATTTAATTAGACGTAACCAGTTTGGTAAAAATGTTGATTGAAGAATAAGACAATCTCCTTTGTCTCTATATATGGTATTTGTAACACATAAATATATTTATTGTTTTTGTCTCAGAAATATATAACTTGTAAAGAACAAAAGCAGATACATAAATAGAGCAAAATTTAGTTGATGTTGATGATAATGAACAAGAAGGGGAACACAAATTAAGCGGGAATAAGTTTATACAATTATCTTCTCTTTGAATAGAAAAAGCGGTTCCATGCTCTTTGAAATACAGCTTAGAGCATTGTTTTTACACAGTTTAAGCTGCTTTTGTGTTTCTTTTGATTTTTCTTAATGTGTTTTGCAAGCATGTTTCAATAGCAAGTCTGTTATATGCTTAACAGGTGCACCAGGATGCATCAATGATTCTCTCTTAACTGGACTGCAATTTGTTGAAGGCTTTGAAAGCTTTTTCTTTGTGAAGAGGTGGACAATGCATCAGCTGGTAACTTTCATGTTCTAAGGAAGTTTCTTGCTATGAAACTAAGCTATGTATTTTTATTGTCAAATAGGATCATATTTCAAAGGCAGATAGATACCTTTAAAAGGTTCCCTATCCTACATGTGATCATTTGATAAATTGAATCCACCTCATGCTATGTTTGGTGTGCATTAATTAATAATGTCATAATTACTCGTCGTAAGAGTTGAGAACATTGTCTTTTTTTAACATAATAAAAAAGGGCAAAAAACCGCGCTTTAAGCGTATTTTGTGAATGCGCTTTACTTTAACTGCTGTAAGCTTTTCTGCTATTGCACTTGAAGCCCACTTTTACAAACATTGGTCGTGCTGCTTATCATTCTCTGAAATAATGTTTCCTTAATGTAACAGTAACCTGCACAGTGCACATGCATGCTCGTGTTTGTATGCACGTGTGTTAAGTCTAACCTTGTTGTCATGCTGTAAAGATATCATAATAATAATTTGAATATATAAAGAATAAATATCATAATTGACCATTAAAAATAAATAAATAAATAAATAAAGCGGAAGGTTTAGTGTCAAATGGTTAGAGAAATGTATTAGGCATTTGAAGTACTTCTTGGATAATCTGATGAAAGATGTTAGGAATGCAATGGCATACATCTCAGAATGCATTGACTCAGGTCATGTTGGAATTTAGTTCACTTAAATGGAAGCTCCTTGAGGTTAGTAAAAAAGAAGCTTTAGAATGCATGATCACATATTATTATGAATCTTATCAGTTTATTATTTAAATGGTTGGAAAAGTTGGCTGTATTACTCAACCGGGGAAAAAGGTTGGGTTATATAACTTGTATTCTTTGCTTGACTGCTTTGCATGCTATACAGAAACAATTTGTCAGTTTAGCATGTTACTGGGTCAAATTATGTTCTATGTTTCAGCATTCTTCATTTCCCTTGATTCATTTGATATTACTTTAGTTTTCCTCAATATGTAGGTGGTTGAGTGCCCGTCAATGTATGAGATGTTGCCAAATCCGGAATTCAAATGGGAAAAGCAACCTGAAATTCAGGTCTGGCGAAAGCAATCTGAGGATGGAGAAACTTGTGTCAAATTGGAATCTTATGATTCAACCAATAGTTTTATTCTGTTTGAAGAGGCTTTAAGGCATAATGAGGTACTACATTTCGAAACACTCTGAATTCTGTGGTTTCCTCAAGTTCCTATTATCTGAACTTTGAGCTTTCTTAATTTATGAGAATCATTTGAAGTAAAATTTCACTCCAAAAAAAAAAGAACTTAGAAGCAAGAATAAATTTAATAATTTCTTGGAAGACCACAGTCTGCGGACGTCTCTTGCAATTTGCCTCGCCAATCCTTATTAAACCAATGGCCATGTGGCTCAATTTAATTTCTGGTTTTACTTCGGAGTGTAAATACCTGCAATCTGCAGACAGATGATTAATACGTAGCTGTTTGTTGATTGCTTGATTTATGTATTAATCTAAATAACTTGTCTGCGCGTGATGTCATTTCTAATTTTATTGTGCCTGATTTATATACAGTACAGCCAACAGTTTGTTTATTTAAAATGCTATTGTGTATTGCCAAATTTATTTCATGTTTGTTGATTGCAGCTAAGTTATGGTGGGAAAACAGTTGCTCTCCCCTTTAACTTCTCTATCCTCAAATGGGCTACTGGTACTCGCAAAGTTCTCAATAATGCTCAACTACCCAAAGGGGTGTCTTTCTACAATATTTATGGAACATCCTTCGACACGCCTTTGGATGTTTGGTATGTAACTAAACCACATATCTAGTTGGGAATACTCAATTAGATAAAGGGCTTAGAAGAAAAGTCACATTTGTATTGCATTTGAATGTATATAATTGGTTTGAAGCTGGACATTTGATTGCCTGAATGCAAGTATTTTTTCCTGGACAAGAATGGTATTACTGGGTGCATCTTCAATATCTGAAACATCACACACTGGTTTCAATTGTGACAAATAAATCGGAGAAGGGTTGGTTATAAATAGTTGTAACGTTTTTTGACTAGTTATTTTATAATCATAACTGTTTGACGTGTCATGTTACTCCCCCAACAAACCAATCCTGTCATTTTGTCTTTATTTGAATGTTCTGGCTTCTAATGGCAAAAACAATGGTGCCAACTAGCAAGGAGTAAGCATCCCAGTATCAATGTTTAGTTTATGCTTTTCTGTAACTGTCAAATGTATCCTTCTTTAGATTGTGATATTCTTTTCAGTTTATCATTCTAAATCCCATTGATCTGAACCTCCCTAACATTCTGAATAGCTGTGTCCTTGTTTATATTCTCTGCATAGTTATGTCATGTTTCATAATTGTAAGTTTTTTCAATCCTAATCTCATTCTAAAAAAATGGTGTTTTTAAAAAGCATTACCTAGAAATTGTAGGAACTATATCCCGGTTTGAATCTAATTTGCGTCTAACTTTTCTTGCTCCAGTGTGCCAAATCTGGCCTGTGAACTACCCACTTAGTATCCTAGCTTGTTGGTGTGGATGAGCTTTCACATCTTTTCTGCCAAACTTGAGCAAAATATGATCATAGAAAGTACATTTCAGTACCATTCAGGATGATCCTCATGCTGTTTTGGTTTTGCACAATTTAGCTTATGTTAAAAGACTGGATAGCTGCATCATAAACGTTTTTGCGATTGTGACACATTATATCCACGTTTGACCTATGCTTATATCTTGCAGCTATGGTTCTGAAACTTCTCCAGTTGAGGACTTGCCAGATGTATGCCACACAATGGTAAGTATTGATGTTTACTGATATAATTCAATAAGCTACTCGTGACCCTGCTGTTCTTTATTAGATTTATGTAACAACTTCAAATCCCTTTTACTCCCATAAACAGCCACACCTTAAGACTCCTTATTGTGGGAGTGTTGGAAAGCTTGATATTGTTGGCCCATTTCCTGATAGCTTAAGCTTTTGAGACCGTTAGTGACTTAACATGATATTAGGGCTCATGGAAGATCCCTATTTGCATTATGCTTTTTCTTATTTACATTCTCTCCTCTCTTCTCTCTCTATGTATGAATATTTGCATCTCCACGTGGAAGATCCCCTTACGTATGAGGAAGGTGTTGGAGAGCTTGATAAACATTGTTGGACTTGTTTCCAAACAGCTTAAGCTTTTGGGGCAATTGGCAACCTAACATTGAGTACTAGCACATATTTTCAGATTGAGCCTTATGTATCATGAATGTGCAGGCAAGAGTGTATATATATATATATATATTTGTTTTGGGTTTTAATTATATTTTCTATATTTTATCTATTTTAGCCCAAGTACTCGTTCGTGGATGGAGACGAAACGGTTCCTGCTGAATCAGCTAAGGTTGTCTTTCTGACCTCCTATTTATTGTTTTACTTATCTAAACTCACTAATGGACAATGATGAAAACCTTTAACAAGTCAGTTATTCACAATTCAACTATTATTTTCTGCTGCATTTAACTTTAATTTAACCCAATTTTTTTAATTTAAACGTCTTGCAGGCGGATGGATTTGCAGCGACCGAACGAGTAGGAGTTGCTTCAAGTCATCGGCTACTATTACGTGACAAAACAGTATTTGAGCTAATTCAAAGGTGGTTAGGGATCAGCCAGAAGGTCAACAACCATTCGAAAACTTCCAAAGTAATGAGCGTTAATTTAGACTAATATGTTTGCGTGTAAGATTGATTTCATGTGCTTGAAAAGAATAAATGAAAGACAGTCTGTTCTTATAATAATTCGAGTGACCATATATATAGCATCAACTGGCGCGGTTATTAAGCGAAAGTTGTTATTATGGCTCTGCGTTGCGTGCGCGGACTGTGTTCTTTGAGTGGCCTTACGGTGAGTCTCAGATCGTTGGAAGATTTAGAGAACTTTTGGAATACAGGACCCGTTTATTGTATTATTTATTTGTGTGATATGTGTAATATTAATTTCCGGAGACTTATTTGACAGTTCATGAAATTTAGTAATTAGAATTTGCTAGTAAATTTACTCAGTCCACACATTTAGTATTTTCGCAAAATTTAGTAGCTTAAATTTTGTTACCAAAATCTATAAATCTAACGTTGGCGCTTGCATAAAGATTATCAGTTTAAATTTTGTTACAAAAATTTTTAACTACATATTATTGGTATTTGCCCAAAATTTATCTTATATTTTGTCACCTAATTTGTAAGTTCATTCTTTTGGCCTTTCTACTAAAATTATTGACTTAAATATTGTTACCAAAATTCATAAGTCGATTTTTTTTAACTTTTTACAAAATATATTAGCTTAAATTTTGTCACCAAAGTCACTAGTCCATAACACCTTTGGCATTTTCATTAAACTTATGAGATTAAATATTGTTCACAAAATTTGTTAAGTCCATAATTTTGTTTGTCAGCCACCGTTTGGGAAGTGGGTTGACTTTTTGACTTTTTTTTGGTTATTTTAGCCTGGGTTAAAAGTTTGATTTGAGAAGAGTTTTTTGGCTTTTTTGACTTTTTTTTGTAGAGAAGAATGTAATGATTATGGGTTGGATGTGATGTTTTGTTTGTTGTGGCTAAAATAGCCTATTTTGTCTTTTGTGGCTATTTTAGCCACAAACCAACTTGTGGGTGTTTGGGAAGTGAGTTTTTATGTAGATTTTATGAGTTGTAAGTTTTTATGAGATAAAAAATTTTTAGTGTTTGGGAAGATAGTTGGGTTTTATGTAGTTGGATGTGATGTTTGTAAGAGAAAAAGTGAAATGATTATGGAGTTGGATGTGATATTTTGTTTGGATGTGTTTTTTTTGATTTTGCAAAACTTTTGTCTTTTAGTGAAAAAAATGAGAAAAAAATTTGGAAACTTGCTTCCCAAACTTGTTTTTGGATTTTTCACCTCAAATTTAGCCAAGGAAATCTGTAAGTGTGTACTTTTGATTTATTTTCATAATCATCACTTTAATTTTTTTTAACCAAATTTTTGTAAATTCATACATTTAGCATTTCACTAAATTTGTCAATGTAAATTTTGTTATTAGAATTTGTAAAACCATAATATTCTCATAATTAGTTGCGCAATTATATAGGCAACTTCAAATCTAGATTTCAACCTAATTTATAATAATAATATATTTTACATAATGAGTCTATATTTTATTTATTAAAATAAGTCATGCCGATGATGTGGTCTCTCACCCCGTGGTTTTACCCATCATTTTGCCAATTGGTCCATGGTTTTATTAGTCTATGATATTGTCTAGATCCTGTCATTATAATAGTCACCACTATACTCCTCCAACGTTACATCTAATTCGTCTAGATCTTTTTTCATCATATAATCTCCTAAGAAATAATATTATCTTTTTAATTGATATGTTTCAGAATCTAATTTTTTTTTCAAATAATCAAATACCCATAGAATAATCTTTAGACAATTATCTCATCTGTCC
Source organism: Camellia japonica (assembly GCA_030407325.1). Lineage (NCBI taxonomy): Eukaryota > Viridiplantae > Streptophyta > Magnoliopsida > Ericales > Theaceae > Camellia > Camellia japonica. The sequence continues at coordinate 71,940,653 of JAPPVO010000032.1, forward strand.
AGGCAATGAGATGTTATTAACGATTTACCAATTTTTTCATCAAATCTGAGTGAAAAAAAAGGTAACTTCCTCAATCTAATATAAGTCACTCCAATGGTTGCACTGTAACTTTCATCAAAAGGTAAGGGACGTCCGGCAGGACGACTGGCCGGACGACCGGACAGGCAACTGAATTTTTTTTTCCCCCTCCATTTCTGTTTCCCAATTCGTTTCCCATTTCTTTCTCCCTCCATTAAATATTTTCTATTTTTTTTTTTTTTTTTTGCCTCCAACAATGATTTCCTTCCAGAAACTAATATAAACACATTTATCCATGGACCATATACCAGACAAGAGGTATGTTACATCTGCAACCAACCATAACTGAAAGCAGAGCATAATGAGTATCTCAAATTTTTACATGTTCACTTCATTTTCATCATCTTCTTCTTTCTCATCCTCTGATGATGAAGAAATGGTCACACTTTTGGGGGTTTATGAGATAAATAATGCTAGTATGATTCAAATTTTGCAATCAACTAATGGATCAAAGAAAAGAGATGGTTCTGTTGTAGGACATAATTACATACGTCGCGATAAATGGAAGGGTCATAAGTGATTGTTCGCGGATTATTTTGCAACAAATCCAGTATATTCACCTGCAACATTTTGGAGGAATGCGTCGTCCTCTATTTTTGCGAATTTTGAATGCCATTGAAGCACACGATTCATATTTTGTTCAAAAACAAGGTGCAGCACATATCCTTGGATTGTCTCCCCTGCAAAAGATGACTTTAGCAATTAGAATATTATCATATGGAGTGGCAGTAGATACAGTGGATGATTATATTCGTATTGGGGAAAGCACTGCAACTGAAAGTTTAAAACACTTTTGCAATTCAGTAATTGAAATCTTTGGACTAGAATACCTGAGATCTTCAACAATAACAAATTTTGCTAGATTACTTACTATTGGGGAGGTTCGTGGGTTTCCAGGTATGTTGGGAAGTTTAGATTGTATGCATTCGGAGTAGAAAAATTGTCCAAAGGCATAGCAAGGTCAACACATAGGCCATCAGAAAAAGCCAACTATCATTCTTGAAGCAGTAGCTTCTTATGACTTATAGATTTGGCATGCATTTTTTGGAATGCCTGGATCACACAATGACTTGAATGTGTTGGATAAATCACCCTTATTTTCTGCTCTTGCCCAAGGTAAAGCTCCCTATGTGCATTACACTATTAATGGACATAGTTATAATATAGGTTATTACCTTGCTGATGGTATATACCCTCAATGGGCAACACTGGTTCAAACCATCTCTTCTCCCCAAAGAGCAAAGAAACAATATTTTGCAATGATGCAAGAGTCAGCAAGGAAGGATGTAGAGCGGGCATTCGGAGTGCTCCAAGCCCAATTTGCAATTATAGGTGGTGCCGTACATTTTTGGGATCCGAAATGCTTGGGAACATAATGAAGACTTGCGTTATATTACATAATATGATCGTCGAAGATGAGTGAAAGAAGCATCTTGATTTCGATTATGAGATTTCATTAACCAACTTACCAGTAGTACTTTTGTGTAGTAGTAACAATGATTTCCAATCATTTTTTCTTGTCATCTAGGTATTAGAGATAAAAATGCATATCATGCCCTCCGCAATGATTTAATAGAACATATGTGGCATCTTCACGGTGAAAACTAAATTCACCATGTGGATGCGAACTTGAAATTTTGTTTATTTTTTGGAATGGGAGGTGATTTTGCAAGGAAAGCTGTCAGTGTTTGTTTGTTGTTAGTGCTCTTCACAATGTACACATTTGTTTCTGCTAGTACTTTTGGTCCGTTAACTTTGTCATTATCCAAAATAGTGTGCAATTGTTACCAATATACTGATGTCATAATTTATTGACATTTTGCTTTCCGATATGGCTTTAGACTACTAATTGTTATATATATCCACGTATATTAAATACAAATGCATGCAGCACACTGAACAAATGAATTAAAAAAATATTTGTAGTATTAAAATATATATTACAAATCAATTAGTTGAATAAATTTGCAAATTCATTTATTGACAATTGAACAAATGAATACAGAACACTGAACAAATGAATTAAACACCTCTGTACCTCATAAATGACAAACTTCATTTATTGACAATTCAATACCTCATGAAAATTCAATACCTCATAAATTTTTAGTTGAATACCTCTGTACCATCCAAGTAGTTGACAATTCATAAATTTGACAATTCAATACCTCTGTACAATCCAAACAAATGAATTCAATACCTTATATCATAATGTACATACTACTTGTAGGTTTGGTTGGTTGCACATGAAACACACACCACCATCCAACTACTTTATTTAAGCAATTTACCCACCTCATTACTTCCCTCCACCACCTACCTCATTTATTGACACTCTATATACACTCAATATTGGCCACAATCCGAAATCAAGTTCTGTTCCATAAACCGCAATGCAAATCAGCAGCAAGCCAAATTTTGCTCCCAAAACACTCTATATTCACTCTATATCCATTCAATATTGGAAGTATGCATTGAAAGGATCAGCAAGGCAAAGCAACAGAAGCAGCAACACCAAGTTCAGCACAAATCGAATACAAAGTGTGTTCCACAAATGGTGAACCGATGGGTCAATCGGTGGGTTGACCGGCTGGTTATTCGGCCCTGTTTCATTTTTTTTTTTTTTTTTCTGTGTACACTTCCTTATCTGCTGCACTTTTGCACAGCACACTCAACACCATTTGATCACCTCACATTGAAGTTGAGCTCCTCTCTAATCCACCATTCATATTTAACACATTTCCAATCTAATTGAACAGATATTCACATCATGCCTAGAACCAAAAGAGCAAGACCAGAACATGGTGAAAGCTCCAACCCTTCACGACGCCAACAACAGCAACAACAGCCTGATATTGGCATTTTACTTACTATTGATTTTCTCAGTTTGCAACATGAACATGCTTTCAAAGCTTCTCCAGCCGACCTATTGTAACCAGGAGAAGGTTAATCTTCCACCTCAATACGATCCACTGTTAGTTGGCAAACTTCAAGCAATGGGGTGGGCAAATTTAATTGATTTACCACAAAAGATATATCAGTGTCTTTATTTTATGTTCACTTGAGATGTACTATTGAAAAAGATGGAAACTTTACTTTTCTATCTTATGTTAAAGGTAAGGGTATTGAGTTTGACATCCCCACTTTATCACGAATTCTTGGAGTTGAGGATGTGGATATGCAAATCCATTTTCAGAGTGAGTCTGACCTGATTGATATTGTTGGCAATATCAGTGAAATATATATTACTATTTGTGAGAGAAGATTTATCGGGACTAATTTACAAGCAAAACATTTGAAACCCCACCTTCAGATCCTCCATCGGTTTATAGTAAAAAATGTCACTTCGAAAAATGGACATTTTGATGGTGTCTCATATTATAATGCTTATTTGTTATACTGTTTTAAAGTTGGCCAAAAATTGGATTTGTGCTACATTATAATGAAAGAAACGATGGTCGCAAATCTTGGTCAAATCAGTGGCCGGTCATTACTTTTTAGGGCTCTGCTTACTAAAATTTTCAAAGCTTTTAAGATCCCACTTGTAGGTGAAGCAGAGATTAAATCGCTTTGGCCATTTTAGAATACACACTGACCCATGCTGGTGGAGCTGAAAATTTAATAGGAAGTCTTAATGCACGTGTCCCCCTAGATGATGCTCCAGGAAGACCCTCATGACAATGTGATGCCATCAACTAAACAACCTTAATATTGGATTGATTTTTTGGCCATGGAACAAAAACGACATAATCAGCGCGTTCAATGGAAACAAGAAATGGCTAATCAACTTAGTCCATTGGTACTATTGATGAATTTGTCACTGCACAGAACTCATTAATTCAACAATTTGGTGAGTTCCGTTTGGACATTAAAAGACGTCATGAAGTGGCAAGTAATCGCATTGATCAAATTAAGCATCGCGTAAATGACATCTACCAACACTACTTCCCTCCACCACCACCGGACAATGACTTTTGATGTGTTTGGATGAAAGATTGGATTAAATTTGCAATTACGTGGTTTTTGTTTGTTTTCACAATGTACTATTACATTCTGTATTTTCATGGATTTGTTTTTTTTTACAACTTTTTATATTTTGTTGGGACATGCTACTTTATGAATGTAGTGGTTATGCCTTTTATAACATATTGGACAATTGTATTTGCTGGTGGTCATGCCAACCTGAGTAATTTGCAGACTTTAAATTGAAAAATATGCAAGGCAAATGACCATGTGAATGATAGACTTTAAATATAACAAACGACAAATAACCATGTCAATGATAGATATTTGAACTGATAAATATTTGTGAGCATGTTAAAAATATTTGTAAGCATATTTGAAAAATATTTGAGAGCATGTTTAACTGTTATTTTTAAATATTGTTTTAATTCCAACACAACCAATAGAACCCACCATCAACAGCAATTGTTATTGTTTTTAAATAATAAAAGCAATACAACCCACCATCAACATATATATAATTCCAATGCATTTCCCTATAGAAAATATAATACAATGCAATACATAAATAGATTAAAATGTAAGAAATTGTTGATCGAAATAAGAAATGCAATACAGAAATAAACTGCAAGAAATTGAAGAGAATTAAAGGTCTCCATGAAACAGTCAAGGAAATCTATTTGTTGATTGAAATAAGATTTGTCGTTGAAGCTCTTCATAGTATGCCCTTTGCATTAGATTTAAATTTGTCATGTCCATTGACATTATTTTATGATCATCATTTTGTTGTTCTTTTTCATTCGTCATAGATAAGGATTTTAGTTGTTCCTCCCTATCCTCGGCCCTTCTTCGACACTCTCTAGCCTTCTGTTAATGGTCTATCGTCTTTTGTTCATCTCGCTCAACAGTTCTAGTGAAGATAGTTGATAATATTTCAACAATTTTAGATTGGTTGGTAGCCATTTCATCAAATCTAACATCGTGAGTTATTTGATTCTTCAACTTTTCTTTCGCAGCCTTAGTACCAATTGGTCGTATTGATGTATTAGTTGGTTGTTGGTCCCCCGCAATATTGTTGTTGGGTTGAAAAGCCTCACATTCAGTTGGTAGATTCGAACATGGATATGCATGTTGCGTGGCTTTTTTTGGTTGTGTTCTAAATCCATCCCACTTACAACTTTGGCGCAAAATATCCCAACTTGTGTCAAATGTGAAGTGTTTTTTCTGTATTGCATGATACATCCGCTTCGCTTCAACGAAAAATGAAAATTAAAAACATTTCCATAACAAGTATACTGAGCATTAAGAAAATTAATATTTAATAACAAAAATAAAAATTAGCATGTCTACTTCAGTTGTTCCACTTTGTTGCCTTAATTGAATTTGCTTAAGAAAACCACAGAATTTTTTAATTGCCTTTTGCATAACAGACCAACGGTGAAACAAAGAAATACGGTTTTGATTTGATTCACCGCTCAATTGGGAATTAAAATAAACGAATACTCGTTCCCAAAATATTACCATTGTCTGACTATTACCAGTTATGGGATCTTGAGAAACTGCTAACCAAGATCTACAGAAAATTTCATTTTCTATAATTGTGAACGCTTTACCATGAAAAACACGAGAAGTTTCTGAAATAAAATTAATATCAGTGTTGGGATCTCAAGTTTGTGATTCCTCAAACATTTCAAAATCTTCCATAGTTTGAACAAAATTCAGTAGGATACAACATCCAACTCAGACAGTGAAATATATTATAATGATATACATTGAAGTTGAGAAAGAGAGAATATACACTGAAGCTCACAAAGAAATTAGAAATTGTAATGATATTGTGAAATTGAAGCTCACAAAGAAAATATAAATTCTAATGATATAGTGAAATTAAAAGATTGCTATATTTTATAGATCACAACAACGGTAACTTTCTCAAATACTCTGCAACACTAACGGTAACTTATTGGAGTTGCAGCTGCTAAACGGCTTTTTTTGATAGAAATTTAAATCTATATACAATGCAACTTTTTCATGTTGCATTTTGGTAGAAATTTAAAGCTACATCAACCTTGAATTACATATGTAATGCCACAAAACAACCAACTTTTGAAGCAAGCCAGCCAAACAGAAACAGCTATGCATTTTTTTATTAAACCGAATGACTGGTGGGACAACCGGTCAGACGTCCGGCCAGTTGTCCTGTGGGACCCACCTCCAACGTAAATAAACAGTAAAATGGTGAAATCTGATCCAAGTCCTCATTTTGGTGAAAGTTTTGGCCCGTTCTCAATTTGATATCATTTTGATGAAACCGTTGGAGATCAAAAAGGTGCCTTTTTCACCAAATTCAAATTTGGTGATGAATCTGATGCAACATTGGAGATGGTCTGATGAGCTACCCAACACAATTGCAGCTAATTTATAGTTACTTTTCTCATTTTTTATTTATGGAGTTAGGTTATAGTAGACACCAAAAAAGAGTTTAGATATTCACCCTAAAAAAAAAAGTTTAGATGTTGGAAGCTAGTCGAAAAATCTCTTTTAAAATAAATAAAAATATTTAAATCTTGAATAATAAAACCAATCAAGATATAAATATATATATATATATATTTGGTCGAAACTCTTTCAAAATAAAATTTTAAAATAATATTGACAAATATAAGAAAAAAATTCTTAAAAAATCTAGCACATACCATTATTACCAAAATATCTTTGGTGAGTAATTTAGTATTTTAGTTTATTGGCTTTTTGGCTTTTTCCTTTTTATCATATCACCTCTCTACTTGTTTGCACGTTTTTTTAAAAAAGTCAAAAAAAAATCAAAAAGATAATTTTTAACTTACTTCCTAAAATAGGCCAAATAATATACTCATTTAGATGTCGATTTTTAATAAAATTAATATTTTTATAATCTTCTCATCAAGATTTATCAAACAAGATTCATGTTGACTATGAAATTCGTAAAAAAAAAAAATTACGGTCGAAATTGACCCAGTAATATGTTACTGATTACCAGAGTAATACTTTACTGTCTTGTTAAACAAAGTATCAGTAACAAAAAATAGAGTATGAAAGGAAACTCTATAAGTTCCTTCGCTACGAGTTCACAAACAAATCAACAACAATTCAACTACAAATCAACAATAATTCAATATACTTGAAGAAATCTTTACAAATAACAATCAACAAACTCAAAAAATTAGTTTCAATCCCACCAAATTTTCGATTAGTAGGCCCAATCCTTCAACCAAACTCTCCTTAATCACATTGGATTTATGCACCCACTACTACTTTCATTAAAACCCAATCAAGACCCAAATCCAGACCTACTTTTACTGCAATGATCAGCATAAAAGCTTCTCTCTCTCAAAACTCCTCTTCTTCTTTGTTTTGGTTTATGAATTTTTTGAATTGAATTTTGATTTCTTAGGTTCTTGATTTTCATGAGATGGACAATGGGTGTTAGTGTGTAAAGGCCAGTGAAAACAGACTGGATATATTACATAGGTGTAAGATTGTCCAAAAAAAGAAAAAAAATATTCATGGAACTTATGGAGTTTTGGCTAATTTTTTTTAAAAAGAGAATCATATCTATTAACATTATTTGAATAAATTACAATAAACTTCCTTAAATTATAACACACTTAAATTTTATTCTCATATATTTTAAAACTCAACCATTAACCTTCTAAAAGTATTATCTTATTATAATTTTTTTGGGTTAAAATTCTGTTAAAAATTTACATAAAATCAAATCATATATAAAATACACAACATATATATTAAAATGTTAGGACAATAATGCCCTTATTTGATATTCTTATTTACACTTTACCACCACAACAAACAAGAAGGATAAGACTGTTTTAGAAAATTGATTAAAAATTAACTTTTTAATTTTTTTTAAAAAAAATATGTGAAAAAATAAAAAAAATAATTCAAAATAAGTTAAAAATTAAAAATTAATTTTTTACTTTGTTCCAAAAAAAGCCCAAAATTAACAGACAAGACCTAAAACAATCAATGAGTATAATTGTTCTAAAAATTTAATAATTATATCATATAACTGTAAAGTCTAACAAAACCGCCGTCTTCCAGCATTTTGGCCAATTGCCACTGGCTGCTTATCCTATCTTCGCTGTATAAGACATTCTCTCTCTCTCTCTCTCGGTCGCATGGCACAGACCATGGAGGGTCTTGTGCAAGGCCTCACAACGCCTTGTAATCACCTTCTTCGACCACTCTATTGCTCAACAACTACTACTACAACAACAACAATCCTAGTATCACCCAAATCACGTAGACTACCACTCTCTCTCCACAACCCACCAAACCCCACTTCCTCTCTTCATTCTCTCCAACCTCCTTTTTCTTCTCCACCTTTAGCCTTCGGTTTATCCACACCTACCTTGCCCCCCTTTCGTTTTACTTCAACTGGTGCGTCAATTTCAAGTTAATTCCTTCTTTAGTTGTGTCTAATTGACTGTAAATTTCTCTATGTTTATGCAACAGCTTCGTGGGTTTTAGTTCAATTCACCTGGAATTTTGATGGGGTTCTTGGGTTTGGTTCCGTATGTGTAGAATTTAAGTGGGTATTAGTCCAATGCTTCTGGAACTTAATGGGTTGAAATGGGTGTTACTCCGTGTGCGTAGAAATTGGGTGCGTTTTGTTCGTTTTCTTAATTCATTAGTTGTTGTGAATTTCCTAATTACTCAAAAAAAAAATTTATGTGCTTCTCTTAACTTGGCTTGGAATCTAATGGGATTTTTTTATAGTGCATTCTTATAATTTTTCTTCTACTTTTTGTTGTTCTTGTTGTTGTTGTTTTGTATAATGGTTCAGTTTCTGTGCTGTCTATGACAAATTGTAGTTTATTTTGGAATTTGATGTGTCTAAAGTAAATTGTTAGGATTTGTTTGTTTGCTTATTTATTGATTTGTTATGTGGGGTTTGCTCAGTTTTACTTGCAACACCGGAGAGTCAAGTGAGTCTGGGTGACAGCGCTGAAACAAGTGAATGGGCAATGCAAGGTATGATTGTTTAAATTTAGTTTTTTTTTGTCAACTAGTCTACAAATTGTCTGATGACACAATGTTAGCTTGTCTGGTCAGATGATTGTATGTGCCAAACTTCTTCACCAATAGATAGATGATCTTAAGAGGTTATGAAAATTTAGGCTTGTAGAAATTGAAGATTGCTGTGATAACCTTGTGCCACTGATGATTGTAAACACCCATACCTCGATTGAAGTTTCTCTGTAACGACACTATATTATTTGCACTGTCAAATTCTGAACAAATCTATCTTTGGGTCTTGAGTAGTTTTGCTGAAAATTGTGGGCCTGAATTGACTGTAGTGAAGGCCACTAAAACATGCATCAGAAATGACGGGCTTGTTTGGTTTGAGTTTGGGAGATGTGTTTTAGAAAAAAATTTCCAAAAAATGGTTTGGTTTGAGTTTTTCTCAAAAAAATTTCCAAAATCACTTTCTCTCTCTTACACATCAATCAATCACTTTTTCTCTCTCCTCTCTCATTCTCAATCACTTTTTCTCTCACACACATCTACTCAAATCATCCCAAACTCCCAAAAAATATCAAATCATCCCAAACTCCCAAAAAAACAACTCTCCCAAAATATACAACCAAACAAACTAAAAAAATTTCTAAACTCTCTCCCCAAATTTTTTTTCAAAAACAACTCTCCCAAAAACAAACCAAACAAGCCCGACATCTTTTGTCTTGCATATGAGAGCCATATAAGTCGTTTGGTAAACTTGGCTTTTTGGCTTTTTTGACTTTTTTAGCATGCGACTTTTTTGTTCGTTTGGTTTTTTTGTTTGGCTTTTTTGACTTTTTTGCATTGGAATGACAAATATGCCCTCCACTTTGGAAATGATGCTTTTTTTACTTTTTGTTTGTATATGAGTCAATTTGGTAATTTTGCATCAAAAGTCAAGTGTTTTGTCATTTTGTGATTTTGTGGCTTTTTTTTGTCCTTATGTGCTTATTTAGTCCCAATGTGTTTACCAAACCAAGGCTAAGTTTCATTACAACTTGCACCCATGACTTTTCAACTTATCCCTGTTAAACCTTGACTGAACTAACTTTTGTTCTTGCCTATTTAGTTATTAACTGATTCAAGGATGCTAGAGAAAGGATTTGGTGTTTTGTCTTGTGGTTTATGTTGTGTTATATTTTTCTTCAATCTGAACATACGGAGAAGGTTACTTTTTTAAAAAGTTCTTTTTTTTTTAATTTTTAATTTTTTATTTTAAATATTGGATCAATATGGAATGAACTTCTAAGGCACCGTAGTTATTATTATTATTTTGTGATGACGAGGAACCTCCCCAAGGCAAGGCCCTTTGGACTCACCCTTGCAAAGTAAATCCTGGATACCCTGCAATCACTCGCAAACCACAGGTATTGGTTAAGCCTAGGAGAAAGAAACCAACGAAATTTGAACCCCAGACATCTGAGCTTATGACTCGCAGTAAAGCTAGGGATACTAACAAATATAAAAACAAAAATACCAACCAAGACACAAGACTTGCATGTGGGTTCCACCACCTGACATGACACCATCAAACATTTTGTCTAGTTGATATATTTGTTGGTACATTTGTTAGTGTCCCTAACATTGTTGTTACTACTCACCCCAAAGTTCTTTCCCTCAACAGCTACCCGTGCGGGCTAAGGCACCATATTTATGTTCTGCTGCATATACTTATAAATGAAACGTGCGAGTGCAAACAACTACAACTAGCGGATATCTTCAAGGCTACAACGATCTTTATGAGCCTGCAATCATTAGGAAGGCAAACTAGTAAAGGGTTCTGTTTGAAAATTATGCTGTTTTTTCTTTTTCTTTTGAGAACCCTCTCCTTTGGGAAGCAAGGGTTGCATATGAGGAAACGTGCCAAGATCCTGAAAGTATTTAGGTGCAAATTCTTATGAATGTGTGCCACAAGAATCATTCTTCTAGTTGGTAGTCCCCGTGACAGTGCAATTACCGTGTCTTGATGATTGTTCACAATGCTGACAGATTTTTATTCCTTAAGGAAGGATGTCGAAAATACTTCAAAACGTGTTGAAGAAATCAGGGCCTCTGCTGGTCTAAAGCAGTTGGAAGAAGATCTTGCAGATTTGGAGAGGGCAGCAGCAGACAGCTCCATCTGGGATGACCGTATTAGAGCCCAACAAATCCTTCTGTCTCTCAATGATGTCAAAGATAAAATAAAGCTTCTGACTGAGTTCGAAAACCAGGTCCAAACTTTTTTTCCTTTTGCAATTTGAACCATTTTCCTTGCTTTACTTTCTTTGAAAATTATAGCATTAAAGCTCAAAGCTTGTGTTTTCAAGATGTTAATGTCATCTCATCTAGTTACTAATTTACTACACTTAATGGCCCTTCATACTTTTGAGTATCTTTCATTTAAATTTGATTAGGCAGGCTAATTCTGGTAATGGTGATGGGTCTCTTCCTAACAGGCACAAAAGCAAAATCATGATAACATGAAACCAATTAGTCACATGGTGCATGTTAAGGATTGACATATAATTTTTTAGTAGAGTTTTTGAAGGGGGATATATTTGGACTTCATTTAATATATTTCTTCATATTTTATCTAATATTGATATAATTTAATTTTATGGTATTTCAATGATTGGTAACTTTTAAGGTACTTTTATCTTTTACACTGCTCTTTCATGTCAAACATAATGTTTATTTGCAAAAAATATTGATTGAGAATCATGGAGTGTATGTATACCAACAATTCAGAATTTCATTCAAAATTTCCACAATTTGTTATTGTTATCCATCGTAATTTTTTTTCAATAAATTTGCGAGATCAACATATTATTGGAAATATCTGTATTTTTCTGTCTCAGGGAATATCCTTTTTATTGATGTTTTGTTCCTTAGTTAGAACTTTGGGGCATGCCGTGTTGAATATGATACATCTAATGTATCATGCAGATTGAAGATGCAGAAACAATAGTTAAGCTTACTGAGGAGATGGAGAGTGTTGATGGTGCTCTTTTTGAAGAGGCTGCCAATATTGTAGGAGAATTGAACAAGGCATTGGATCGGTATGAGTTGACTCAACTGCTTTCTGGTCCCTATGACAAAGAAGGTGCCGTAATCTATATCACAGCTGGTGCTGGGGGTACTGATGCACAGGTAATTGCTGTTCTACCTACCAACTGAAGAGAGTTGTTTTTCCTTTTCATTTTTGTTTTTATTTTTGCATTTCTTTCTTTCTTTTGATAGTACTGATCTTCTGTTCTTATGTAACCTATAATAGGCCTACATAGGGCGTCAACACCACCCATTATACTCAAGTAGATATTGGCTTCATTCAATAATTGGTTGAATTACCTTATGGGCTTTTATGGATGTTTACCTAACTGCGAAATATGTTGATTCATGCGGCAAGGATCAAAATCTCGTTTCCGTGTGTTGTTTTGGTTAGCTTAGAATGAAAGCATTTCTGAAACGTGAGGGAAACAGCAAGAAATTTTGGAAAGACAAAAGTATTTGAAAAAACAAACCTAAATTCTATCTAAATGCATATGTAACCTAATAGTTTAGTAAGGTTAAAAATAATTTTAAAGGAAGATCAAGAAATAATAAAAGATAATAAACATTGGTTTAAAGAGTTTGGTCGAATAGTGGGGTTTTACATTATAAGAAAAAATATAGAAAATGTTAGATTCTAGAAGTAATAGGGAAGAGAGAAAATAACAACGAAAGAGAAAGAGAATAAATGACTCAACCATGTCCTCTTTCTTTCTCTATATCTCTCCTTTTCTCAATTATACTTTTTCATATTCTCAATCATTGTTTCTTTATTCTCCAATCTTCTTTACTTTTAATGATAAAAACTGGAAAAAGGAAACAATTTTGTTCAAGGAGCATGATATATGTAAAAAAATCATTGTTTCGATGTGTTGCGTAATGTTTTGATGCTTTTCATGATGTTTCTATGGAAACATTGAAATTTCGGTTTTCCAATATGTTTCATGTTAGTTTCCTAGGAAACAGAATTGTTTTGTCCGTTTCAGTGAAAAAACAAAATGAATTTTTGTTCTTTGTCATGTGGATTGTCATCTAGAATCATGTGAAAGGCCTGGATTAAAGTTCCTCTCTAAAATGGCTAGAAATGTGATCTAGGCTTCCCCGTTGTCTGCTAGTCTGGCTGTCTTACATATTGATCCAAAACAGATTGGCCAATATCGATGTTTGCAATTTTCGTTAGTCTTGACTAGAGGAGGACGAAAGTCTCCTCGGAAAATCTTGGTGACATCTATTTGGGGAATAGCTACAATCAATTATTAGAAAATGACCCTTACCATCCATCCATTGCATTGATCCATTCAACTGAATGATATTTGGGGATTTCCAGCACATGAAAGTTAGCTTGGTCTACCAGGATTGTTCAACCACAGTTTCTTTTCCTCTCGTTTTCTTTTCCTCTTTTGGATGCTGGGTGGATTTTCAATAAGAGTGACTTCATTGGATATGTATTCTATCAGTTGTGTTCGTAATGGTCTCGTACTTTTCTTTTCTATTTTTATTAAATTGCATGTTGTTAGATCTAGATGGGATGAACTGCCAAGTCTCTGTGATTTATGCTCGTTTTCTATAAAATTCTTTGATAATTTTCCAGTGCAGGATTGGGCCGACATGCTTCTCAGAATGTATGTGAGATGGGGAGAGAAGCAGCGATACAAAACAAAAGTGGTTGAGAAGTCCTTGGGAGAAGAAGCTGGGATTAAGTCAGCAACTATTGAAATTGAAGGTAGATATGCCTATGGGTATATATCTGGAGAGAAAGGAACACACCGCATTGTGCGACAATCTCCTTTCAATTCCAAAGGTCTACGGCAGGTAACTTCACCATGTTATCATTCCATCACTATCAAAATATAAGCCATTCTTGATGTTCTTGAAAATATAGCCCTAGCACAATACTGGTTTAAGTGTGCCCACAAATAGTGCCTTCTTGGTTGTGGTGACAACTTTTTTTGCCATAATTTTTTGAAAAAAAAGTCTTTTTTAGTGTTTGGATAATTTTTTGCCATAACTCAAACTGTATGTTTCAATATTGAATTGCACACAGACAAGCTTTTCTGGTGTTGAAGTCATGCCTCTTCTTCCTGATGAGTCGCTTGATGTTGAAATACCAGAAGAAGAACTGGAAATCAGTTTTTCAAGGGCAGGTGGGAAGGGAGGGCAGAATGTGAATAAGGTTGAAACTGCTGTCCGAATTACCCATATCCCCACTGGCGTTACTCTTCGCTGCACAGGTTTTCTCTCCTCTTGACTATGTTTTTCACTTTTTTGTATACAGTCTAAACTGTTTGTGCCAAATATTTTTTTAGCCTTTTATTTGGTTGTACTTTCTTGTGAATTCCATGGATAGAATAAACGTTGGCACTATGAAGAGTTAGTTCATTAGGGAAGTACGAATAATGTAACAGCATAATGATTTTATTATCTACTTCCCATTAATACCATCTCTGCCTGGATCGTGTATCTTCTCTAGTGATATATGCATTTTCATCTCTCAAAAATTGATGGGTTTTTTATGGGTTTGGCTTCTATATTGATTGAAGGCAGTTTGTTATTTTTTTCCACAATGCAGAAGAGAGATCCCAACTAGCAAACAAGATCAAGGCTCTAAGCCGGTTGAAAGCAAAACTGTTGGTGATTGCAGAGGAGCAACGAGCATCTGAAATCAAGCAAATCAGGGGAGACGCGGTGAAAGCTGAGTGGGGACAGCAAATAAGAAACTATGTTTTTCATCCATACAAACTTGTTAAAGATGTAAGAACTGGATTCGAGACATCAGACATTGTTTCTGTGATGGATGGTGATTTGGATCCCTTCATCAAAACTTATCTCAAATACAAATACAAGGAAGCCATGTCCGCCATTGGGAAGGACAGAGATAAAATGACAACTTACACATGATGAAGTTCTCTCTGTATGTAGTATTCTAACATAATTCTATAGTGCTCCTTTTCCCTTCAATGGAAAGAAAAATTTGTATATATATTTTTTAATCTTGGTATCAAGTACTCGTAACTGCTGGAGAGATCTGCCCATTATGTCATCCATACCCCTATTGAAATTGGACCTATATTATGCCCCTACCTTTTTTTTAAGGATCCCCTATTTTTTTGAACTCACTTATAAAATTTAAACATTGATAAAAATTTGAAGGACAATCCCATATAATACCAAAATTATCTCTCATCCAAAATATTACACACTCACATAAACTGTCATTATAACCTCATATCAGCTCTTTGTTCTTCACCACCACCTCTCTTGTATATTATTTAAACACTTGTTAACATAGCGGACTGTATATGTCCAAGAATTATATCATAGTTTTAAATGACACGCACTCTTAATCAAGCTTGTTTTTACTATATAGGCGGTGCCACCTCTTTGAATGTTATTTTGATTGATGATGAACCTCAATCCATAGCATATTAGCAGATCTAATAATATTTTTGTATGCCTTGTGTTAGGGTTTAGGCTATGATTAGTTTGTAATACCATGTTTCACTCAATATTTTCTCAAACTTTTTGAGATTTCGTCTCTTTCATGATATTTGATATTCTCACTATATTGATTTTCCCAACTATAACTCCTTCAATGGCAAATGTTACCTTGACCAACCTCAAAACAACTCTAGTCTGCTTCTTCAAGTTACTTGAAAGAATTAAATTTGAAATATTATTTAAAAAAAAAAAAAAAAATTACATGTATAGCCTAGTTCTATTAAGATAAATTAATGAAAATGATTTTATTAGGAAGAAGATAGATTATGGAGGATGTAAGTGCTCAAGAACACAATAAGAATGAATAAGAATGATAGATCATAAGAGTTGGGTGTTCAATTTGATTTGATGGGGTTTGGTGTTCAATTTTGAGTGTTATTTTCATGAGTATGACTGTTCTATTTCAATTTATGTTTATTATAATAATTTTAATTGAGGTTATAATTATCATTAAAAAAAATATAAATGAGCGGGGGACCTTAGAAAAAATGTAAGAACTATTAGCGCGACTCAATACTAATAGCAAAAAGGTGAGAATCGCCTTTTTAATTTACCAAAATGCCCTCATTTTATTTTTGTTTCATTTTCTTATCTGTATAACTTTGGCCACCAGTTACCACTAGCTCACCCCCCCACCCTTTTTCACCACTTCAAACCCTTCCCCATACTCTTCGTATCCACTTTTGCACACTTCTCCATATCTGTTTGCTCTCTTCCATTTTCGCCCAAATCGTTTACTACCCCACCCAACAACCAAATTTGACCAAAACCCTAACCACCAAAGAAGGGTGGGGGATGGACTAATGGTAGTGGAGAGCAGTACCATGTAGCTTAAACAGTGAAGAAAGGAAAAGAATAAGACATTTTGATAAATTGAATGAGTAATTCTTACTTAGTAAATTACTTTTGTTCTCTCTATTTTAATTATGATTTCAAAATTAATTGATTTGTGGAAAAATTATGGGTGTGTTTGGTTTGTATTTATAGAGTAGTTTTTGAGATAAAAAGTACGATAACTTATTTGGTTTGCCTTTTTTCAAAAATTGTTTTGGAAAATTGTTTTGGAGAGAGAATTTTAAAAAAAGTGATTGATTTGATGTTGTAATGACCCCATCACGTATAATGATTAGTACTTGGTTAATTAAGGAGATTTGGAATTTAATTGCCGAGTATTATAATTTAATTTGAGATTTATGAGAATTGTGGGATCTGATTCATATATGATTCTATTAAAGAGTTATTTCAAAATTAGGAATTAAGGGTCCAAATGGCTTAAGGAAGTAAAATTGAAAAGTTGAATCAATTTAATTTTAATTACGGGCTCATTTGGGAGTTTAATTAAATGTTCGATTTAGTTTAGTAAAATTGAAATTCGATTAATTAGGTCCTAATTGGAGTTGATTAAGTCATGAGGATTGAGAATTGTGGTTATTATAAATTAAATTTAATTATGATGTGTCCAATTTGAATATGTAATTTATTGACGAAATTTTGAGTCTGATAAGAAATTGAAGGATTAAATGATCCAAGAAATCAAAATTGAGGATGGAAATGAGTTTAGTTTAATATTTGGACCCTTTTGGGAGTTTGATTAAAAATCTAATTCGGATTGTTAAATTTAAATTTATTTAATTAGGCTCTAATAGAAGTCAATTAGACTAATTAAATTATGTGGGATTTGAGATTAGTTATAATTAACTAATTTTGTGTTAATTAAAATTAATTAAGATTAAGTGATAATTAAATTATTCCTAGACATAAATTAAATTATGGAGTAGATTATGTGAGTGGGTGTGCATGTAAGTGTTAAGGTGGAGCTCAAAGAATTGTACTAGTGTGCACACGTGTTACATGGTGAAGAAGTGAGGTTGTGTGAGTGTGTTTATTCTGATGGATTCAAGAGTGTTATTCATTTGTTGTGCTGGAAGACTTTGAGAGTCTAGAGAGGGAGAATGAAAGACCCAAAGGATTGAAGAAGTAGAGAAATCAAAGGAAAACTCAAGAAATTGGAAGAGAAGGAGAAGACCCAAGGGAAATCAACCATAACTTTTGAAGTTAAAACCAAAGGTAAGAAAATTAGCACTCAATTTATATAGAATCTTTATTTTACATTGGAAATTAAAAAAGTTATGAAACCAATTCCATGGGTTTGTAGGAAATTGGGTTTTGAATAAGAAATTAAATTAGATTCATGATTATGGAAATTAATTTAGAAACTAATTAGTTTGAGTTTGATTTTTATTATTCTTCATAAATTTGAGGTCCATCCTCACATGCATGTTAGAATTTCAAAGTTTTAGATTTTTCATGTGTAAAAAAGACTTATGAGATTAAATTTGGGTTTGCATATAAAATCAAGTTAGGACCAAGAGTATGAATTATGATAAATTTGTTAACTTGGGTTCAATTTCATATAAATAGATGAAGTTAGCAAGATGATGAATAAATTGAGTTATGTTCAATTTATGGAAATTAAATTAGAAATCAATTATTTTGACTTTAATTTTGTAATCTTGCATGAGATTAAGTTCTATTTGTTGCATGCATGAATAAATCTTACAAGTTTAATACTCTAATGATGCATACATCATGGATTTTGAAGGATTTGGATTAATTCAATCTCGTATTTTGAAAAGAAAAAGGAAATGTTTTATGAACATCAAGTTTATGGAAAATTAGAATTAATTCTAATGTTAGTTAAAGCTTTGATTTTATAATTAGATTTTTAATCCATGCATGTAATGTAATTTAAGATTTTGTTTAAATTAAACATATTTTGATTATGAATTAAGTTGAGGTTACAAATTAAGTTGAGTTTAAGATTATGGAAATTAGTTGGAAAATTTATAAGAAGTTTCATGACTCCAATTTCATGATTTCAAGGAAAATAGAAAGAACTTGACGCCAATTTTATGTAATTAAAGAGAAAATGAGAAATTGAAGCTATGATCAAATGTATGAAAACTAATTTAGAAATTAATTACTTTGGGTTGAGTTTATTTGTCCTAACATGAAATTGAGTTCCAATTGTACATACATTATGAATTTTTCAAAAGTTTTGAAAGTTTAATTCGTGATTTAAAATTTGTAGGCTTGAAATTGGGTTTGATATGGAGAAGATGAGTTAAAACTAAATTTGAACAATTGGAGCATGATTTTGAATGAATGATTTCTAATTGAAAGTGTTTACTAAATTATACAATGGTTCTCCATTTTTGTGTACCAAAAGTACATGTTTTGAGGCTTTGAATACCAAATTTAAACTTCAATTGCAATTTTGGAATTTCAGAATTTACGTTGTCCGCTCGAGCGAGGAAAGTCTCGCTCGAGCGTGAAAATCGAGCTCCCAGTAGTTTTTCAAATTTTACAGTCCGCTCGAGCGACCAAAGTGGCGCTCGAGCGAAGACCCATTTTCAGCATATTTTGAAAAATTGCATTTAGTTCACATTTTTATTCTCATCTCTTTCCAAGGCATTCTAGACATGGTTTATGACTCAATGAAGATTAATAAGCTACCAATCAACATAGATTAGTTAGTTGAAGAATGAATCATTGATCTAATAGTAATTGTTTAAGAAGCCAAGTAAAAGATCAATCTATTTGGAAAAGAATGACTTAGTAATGGAAGAATATGTGAAATAAGAACCCGATTTATTTGAATGAGAAAGAATAAGCATAGTAGAACTTCGGATTGATTAGACGGAAAAAGATTAGGAAAGTCAAGTTTGATCAAGGGAGTAATATTGTATTTCAATGTGTATATGTTATGTGCTTGTATAGGTCACGCGCCATTGTCTGCCTGATTTATCTGATATCTCCAGTCTGTCTGATTTGCTTCTGCGGCTATCTGTGAGTAATAACTTAGTAAAGTTATGTTCAGCTGTACTTATTTTCTGTATGACAAAATGAGATCTGTTTTCTAAAATGATATGTTCTGTACAATGAATGATTGTTCAATTTCTGATATGTATTCGTGGCATCCTTAGCATCATGTGATATCTATTGGCTGTTACCCGGTATCGGAGGTTCATTTATGGAACTTATATCCGTCTGCACTCTGTTACCCGTACCGGAAGCCCCATCATGGAGGCTCAGCTTCTGTTCTGTTACCCAGATCCAGAGGTTCCTTTAAGGAACTGGTTACTTGTAACCCTCACGTGTCTGCCTCTGTTCTGTATCTGCTCTGTTATTGCTAATGGATGTATCACGTAAACTTAAGCATGACTTATGATTTCTGTATATGATCTGGACAAATTATGAATTTGATACAAAACTTAATTATGAATTCTGAATCTGTACGGACTCATTTATTAAAACCCTTTACTCTGTTATTATTCACTGGATTTTAGCTCACTGTATTATTTATGTATGTAGGTGATCAGGCGCGTGACCAGGCTTAGAGGCATCTGCCTAAAATCTGTTTTGTCAGCCAACCTATGTGCCTCCCGTGGAGGTTCCGGATATGTCAAGTGATTATCGCTATATGATTTAAAGTTTAAGTTTTGTTTTCGTGTTTTGTTAAACAAGTCTTGTGTATTTTGTAAATAGGGTTAAGTCCCTTTTAGTCTAATCTGTATATATATATAACGACTTAAAGGTAATGTGTATAGGTGTATATAAAAGTTTAAAATTTTTCTGTCTCATATATGTCTACACAGCTCAATGGACGTTGTATATTGTTACTTGCTTCTGCTAGCCCCTAATATTACGTTAATCTGTCTCAGAGGCCTTCGGTAATCCCAGGATTATTGGCCGGTTACGATGCTAAACCCATGGGGGTGGGTTTGGGTCATGACAGATGTGTATAAGAGAGAGAGTGATTTTGGAAAGTAGGTAACCAAACAAAATTTTGAGATTTTTTTAAAAAAAATTTGTTTGGTTTGATTACTCTTGAAAATTTGTTTGTAGAGAATTTTTCTCAAATTTTTTTTGAAAAACAAACCAAACAATATTTGCCCACACAAATTTTTTTTTGGATATAAATAGTCAAACAGAAGCAAAATTTTTAGACATAAATTTTTAAATAAAAATAAATTGTTCAAATATACATTTTATCCAACTCTTTATGTCTGAACAATTATCTTTTTGTTTAAAAGTTTATTTCTGTTTGATTTTATTTTCTAGAAATTGTTTTTAAATAGATTTCTTTTATTTTTAGTGAATTTTTTCATATTTAAAAAAAGACCTTTTAAATAAATTAATATTAGATGAAAAAATTTAAAAATAAAAGCTAACGTTTAAAAAAATTCATTAAAAATAAATGGAAAATTAGATGTATTTAATAAGTGTTAAGTATGTCTAAAATATTTTTAAAAAACTAATATAATAAATAATAAATAACCAAAAGCAAACAAAAAATTTCTTTAAAAACAAATTTTAAAACATCAGACCAATTTTGTTCGAAATTTTTGTGCACTGAGATTGATGTGTACAGAATGGATGAGGGGTCACTGTGGTCATTTCCTCCTTACTGTACTTACCGTGCTATTGAAACGGCACCTCTTTTTCTTTTTCTTTTTTGGTGAGATTACATTAACTTCTTATTTTATTATCACAAAAATACATAATATTGTTATAAATATTAACATTAACATTGTTTTTTCGTATAAATTAAAAAAATAGCAATGTTATGTGTAACATTACATATTTTTATAATAATATTATGTATTTTTTATGGTAATGAAATAAGAAATAAATGTAATCCTCACTAAGAAAAGAAAAAAAAAAAATAACGGTGCCGTTTCAATAGCACAACAGGCATAGTAGGGAGGGAAGGACCGCAGTGACCCCTCATCCGTAAAGAATTACCCTAATTTCTGCAACAAAATTGATTGATATATTAAATTTGAGTTTGTTCGGATTAACTAAATTTTGTAAGTTAGATGATTGATACAACTCTTGTAAATTGCGATTGTTATTCTTATCAATTATAACGATTATACTTGTAATCAGATGATCAATTAGACGACTAGTCGAATAATTGACATACACAAATCCAAATAATTCAAACATGCTAAAAAACAATTCATACGTGCCAAAATTATATGAATGAATGTATTGCCCAGTCGTTAACTCCAGGATCCCGAGATTAGTCGAGGTGCGCATAAGCTGGCCCGGACACTCGGTTATCAAAAAAAAAAAAAAAAATTATATGAATGTATTGCTTTTTATGCAACAATAGTTATAGTGTTATCAATTAATGTATTAGTTATATGAATGTATTGCTTTTTATGCAACAATAGTTATAGTGTTATCAATTAATGTATTAGTTACTGTTAACCAAATGAAATGAAATTGTACGGTCAGAAAATAGAGTCGATGAACCCAACAACCAAAAAAAATTCAGAGGAAGATAGACAACAGTGAAACCTAACTACAGACAATGAAGATGAAGAAGAAGAACTCCAACACTCTCTGTCTCTCTCTCCATTAATGTTTCTATATTCATTTATGGAAGAGTCTGTCAGAGAGAGAGATTAGGGTTTAACTGAAGAGATAACCCACTTGTGGTGTTAAAAGTGTATTTCAAGCCCTAATTTCTGTCAATCAAAGCTTGTTCCAGTACTGATGATGAATCTCTTCTGTCTCTTTCGGCCTCTTCTTCAAGCATGAGCTCATCATCTACTCGGTTTCACCTCTCTTCAAACCCTTCTCTCATTGTTTTTCATTGTAATTTTTCCACGTTTTCTACAATTTTTGTTTAGAATTCTCATGGATGTAGTAGCCGAAACCTCACTTCTCAATCCACCCACATTCTTTACTGGATCCAAACGTTCACTTCTCCTTCTGTATCACCGTCAATCTCAGATTAGAACAATACCCACTAAGAATTTCCTTAGAAATCTCCGTTACTCTTCTCGAATTCCAACCAATTGTGTGGTTCCGTATCGGAGCAGCGACTTATTCAGTTCAAGATTCCGAAAAAATGAGGCTTTTGATATTGTAGCTAAAGATAGTGAGGTTGTTCGTGGTGTTAAAGACTCGGTTACCAGTGTGAATTTAGGGTTTCTCGAGGTTTCTGTTGTGAGGCGGGGAATTTTCTTGGCTGCTACTGTTTTTGCTGTTTTAGTGTTTTGGTGTCGACGAGTTTTTGCAGTGGAGGGTGTTGTCAATTTGGGTTATGGGGTTATAGGACAGAGAATCGTGTTGTTGAAGAGTTATTGGCCAAAAGTGTTGCAAGTTCTTATCATTTTCAAAGAGCAAGGTTTAGTTTTGGCTGCGCTTCTGGGTCTCTCTGCATTTTTTTCTATGGCCGAAACTTCAATTACCACGCTTTGGCCTTGGAAGGTACAGATTTTATACTCCAATTGGGATATATTTTCTTATAAAAAAATTGTTGGTCTGAAAATTGTCATGAGTGGGAGCGTATTATATTTTTACATTGTGGTAGGAATTAGCTCTTAAGAATACAAGTTGTTGAGTTTTTGCCAATTTCCGGTTGTTTGTACTTCACAAGTTAGTTGAATGAAAGCACTTTTTAATTAACTTTATTTGCAACAGCTTCTCATGCCTGAATTTTGTTGTTAGTTTTTCTAAAGAAATGGTAAAATGTAATTGGTAAACTTATATTACGTAATTGTATTTACTGGAGACTAAGGGTTGGCTAGTGGATGAAGTGCTACTCTCTATCGGGGTTTGATGCCCTGGTTCGAGTGTCATTGCTATGTGATGGAGTTTTATTTTCTCTTAATCTTATTACCCTCTTGCTGACTAAAAAAAAGAATAAAAAGAATTGCATTTACTGGTCAAGATGCCTTGTTTCTTCGATAGTCTGATGTTGGGAGAATTAATGTATGTTCCCCAACCAATTAAGATGTTGGAGAAAATGCAACATGAGGTTCTTTGAGGGGCAAAAGAACCTCTTTTTGCTTTGAAGAGTAGAAGCTTTTCTTCGCTGTATGTTTGATTTTTGGGTGTACTTGAGACATCTTTATTTTTGGGGTATGAATAATCAAATTTTATTAGAAAACCATAAAGATGATGCAAAGAATACAAAGAAAGAAATAACAGCCCACATCGCCCTCAGCAAAACTAACTAATCAAATCCTCCACAAAGTTTACAAAAGCCAAAACATCAAGATCAACCGAACCCGTAACCCAAATATGCAACACCATGAGAAGCCTGCTTTCTAACCAAAGAACTAAATGACACATATCTTGAAAAACAAGCCTATTACACTCCAACCAAACCAACCACAACAAAAAATAGGAAGCAAATAACCAAGCCTTCCGATGCCTCTTACCCACCTTTGCCCCATCACACCCAACACCGACCCCGACTGCACCCAAACCAACCCAAATAAAGCAACAATCAAACTCCAGAGCCGAGACACAATCGGGCAATGAACAAGCAAGTGATCTACCGTCTCCGCATCCCTACAACGCATACAATACCAATTGACTAACACATGTCGCTGCAAAATTAAGTTATCAATAGTCAAGATACAACCCAAAGTAGCTGTCCAAACGAAAAAACTACCTTAGACGGTGATCCCACCGCCCAAATATTCTTCCAAGGAAACGCGACAGCATCACCCCCTACAAGCGCCCTGTAAAATGAGGACACCGCGAAAACCCCTCTAGATCTTGGACCCTCCCACACCAAAGAATCCACCCCATCCCCCCATGCTACAACCCATACAAAAAACTCAGAAGGTCCACCAATTGGTCCAATTCCCAATCCTGCACATCACGTCGAAGATGAATATTCCAAACAAAAGACTACCCTTGCCGCACCTTAACTGAAGCAACCAGCTCCTTCGCATCAGCTGCAATAGTATATATCAATGGAAACATAGACGCCTCACCACACCACCTATCTTGTCAGAAAATGACCCAATCCCCAACCCCACCCCCCACTTTGAACTGAACCCTCTCCCAAAAGTTCTTCCTCCCCAACCAAATCCCCTACCACATACTGCGGCCATAAGATTGACCCACTCTATTCGAGCACCAACCCCTCCTATCCAATCCACCCCATACTTAGCCACCACTACCCTCCACAAACGCTCCTTTTCCTCTACAAAACGCCACAACCACTTCCCTAGAAGAGCTTGATTGAACACCACCAACCTCCTCACTCCTACGCACCACTCTCTTTAGGAGTACAAATCCTCTCCCAAGCCACCAAATGATAATGAAATCCCTTTCCTCCACCATCCCACAAGAAGTCCCTTTGCAGTTTCTCTAACCTCTTTGTCACGGCCATAGGAATTACATACACAGACATAAAATACGTCAGAATACTAGAAAGGACACTCTTAATCAGAGTAATCCGCCTCCCCTTTAGACAAGTACTGTCGCTTCCATCCCGCCAGCCATCGCTGCACTCTATCCACTTAGGGTTGCAAACGAGCCAAGCCAAGTTTTGCTGAGCTCGAGCTTAGCTCGTTTGTTTATCAAGCTCGGCTCGATAAGATTTTTTTTGATATTATTTATATTATTTAAATAAAAATATTATTAATATTATTTAATATATAAATAATATATTTATTATATAATTTAAATAAAGATAAACAAGCCGTGCTTGACGAGCCGAACTTATTCGAGTTCGAGCTCGGCTCGTTTACTAAATGAGCTTAATATTCGAGCTCGAGCTGAGCCCTTAACGAGTCGAACCGAGCTTGTGCATGAACAGTTTTGTTCATTTGCAGCCCT
Organism: Camellia japonica; assembly: GCA_030407325.1. Taxonomy (NCBI): domain Eukaryota; kingdom Viridiplantae; phylum Streptophyta; class Magnoliopsida; order Ericales; family Theaceae; genus Camellia; species Camellia japonica. The sequence goes on from JAPPVO010000032.1 coordinate 71,965,937, forward strand.
ATATCTACTACCCCATCCCACACCCCTGTCTCCTAAAAGTAGCCCCTAAGGAAGTTATAAATAAGAAACGGGTAACATAGTTACCTTACAACCCAAAACAACTGCCAACACCGAAATACGCACCACCTCACCCACTAGAATCAACTCCGACTTTGCCAAATTAACCCGAAGACCTGACACAACCTTAAAGCATAACAACACACACCACAAATTACCAATCTGAACTGCATCCTCATCATCGAAAATCAGCACATCATCAGCATAAAAGAGATGAGAGATCACCAAAGAAGTAGGCCCTTTCCCCACCTCAAAACCCGATAATAAACCCCCTTGGATTGTTCTGGATAGCAGCTGGCTCAATGCCTGCATAACTGGAATGAACAATAATGGAGACAAAGGGTCACCCTGCCATAAAACTCTCCAAGTAGGAAAGAAATCCGCCGGCGTCCCATTGACCAGGACCAACATCCGCACAGTAGAAATACAAAATTGGATCCATCTCCTCCACCTCTCCTAAAACCCATCCTCTCTAGCACATACAACAAAAATTTTCAATTTACATTGTCATAGGCCTTCTCAATATCCATCTTGTAGATTATCCCCTACTTACCCCGCCGAAGTGGTGAATCCACACACTCATTGGCCACAAGCACAGCATCCAAAATCTGTCGACCATCCACGAAAGCATTCTGAGACTTTGACACCACCCCCTCTAGAACCCCCACGAAATTTATTGGCCAAAACTTTAGCCAATAACTAATAAACACTACCCAGAAGACTGATAGGTTGAAAATCTCGAATATCCTCCACCCTACCCCTCTTGGGAATCAGTGTTATAAAAGTTGCATCGAGACTCTTCTCAAACTGCCATGTTTGATGAAATTGCTCAAACATGGCCATCACCTCCCTCTTTACCACCCCCCAACATTGTTGAAAGAAAGCAATAATAGAAAAATCATCCGGTTCTGGTGCCTTGTCCCCAGGCATGATTCTCAAGGCATGCCTACCAAGAAGACTGATAGGCCGAAAATCTTGAATATCCTCCGCCTCACCCTTCTTGGGAATCAGTGCTATAAAAGTTGCATCGAGACTCTTCTCAAACTACTATGTTTGATGAAGTTGCTCAAACATGGCCATCACCTCCCTCTTTACCACCCCCTAACATTGCTGAAAGAAAGTAATAGAAAAACCATCTAGTCCTAGCGCCTTGTCCCCAGCATGCTCCTTAAGGCACCCAAAACCCCTTTCTCTGTGAATGGTCTCTCCCAACAACAAACCATCCGCCTTGGAGATAGTACCAAATTCCACACCATCCAACCTTGGTCGCCACACCTCCTCTTCATCCCGGAAGAGATGCTAATAGAAGGCTACTATTCCGTCTCTAATATCCTCTTCTGACGAAAGTATCACCCCATTCACCCGCATCTTTCCTATTTGATTCGCCCGCCAATGAGCTTTTGCCATCTGATGAAAAAAATTTGTATTACGGTCCCCCTCTTTCAACCACAAGCATCTGGATTTCTAAGCAACCTGCGCATACTCTCTCTGAGCCCTATCTCGACGTATCACATCTACCTTAGACAGACCCCCCTCGACTTCCTTCACGTCCAACCCTGCATAGCTGACAAGGTATTCACCTTTTGAGCCTTCAATCGACTAAAGACCTCCACATTTCACCTCTTCAAATCATACTTAAGGAATTTTAGGTTTTGGGCTAATCTGCAACTTGGCATCCCTACCACACTATAATTCTCCCACCCACCATCCACCTTCTTTATGAAACCCTCTACTTGTAACCACATATTCTCAAATCGGAAAGGCGATGGACCACTCTAAACTCCCCTACTATCCAATAACACTGGCCAATGATCAGAAATTGGACGCTGCAACCTCAATTGAATCAACTGAGAGAAATGCTCCTCCCAATCCCCAATGACAAGGAATCTATCAATCCGAGACATCGCCCGACCTCCAGATCAAGTATAGCCTCCCCCCTGCAACGGCAAGTCGACCATCTCCATCTCATCAATAAAAGAAGATAATGCCCTCATCGGCCCCACCACCTGACTCATCCCAATCTTCTCCTCCGAACTCCTTACAACAGTGAAGTCACCGCCAACACACCAAGGCACCCCCCATCGAAACGCGACATTCTGTAGTTCCTCCCAAAAGGCATCCCTCTGCGCCCCCCTCACCGAGCCATACACCTTAGTGAACACCCACCGAAAGTCATCAACACATCTGAACAAACAAGATAATGAGTAACCCCCTACCACTTCCCCTTCTTCAACACCACCCTACTATCCCAACAAATGAGTACACCACCAGCCGCCCCTAACGCTGGTTGGAAAGCCCACTCCACATGCCCTCCCACCCCACAACTCCCGAACTACCCCGCCCCATCAGACTCCATTTTGGTCTCCTAAAGACACACCACATTCGCCTTAGCACCCTTCAATAAAGATTTAATCACCACCTTTTTCCCCTTGTCATTTAAACCCCGCACATTCCAAGTCAAAATTTTTAGACGCATGGCAACAATAGTGGATCTCCACTCCTTCCTCAACCACCGTCTCTTGCCTCCATTCATGTTTCGATCATAATTTATTGAACACTCCAATCATCGTAATTCCCAAACCCTTTATCCTTTTGGCTAACAATTTGCAGCTCCTGTCCACCTGATACACCCCCTTTCCATGATGCCTCAATTGCTGAAAACAACTTCAAAGCCTCGTCCTCTTGCCACTCAAAAGAGACTCCCAAACAATTTACTAACCTCAGAAATTCAAGCCAACACCCAGTCAAATACCTCATCCGAGTCCAGTGGTTTCCAACTCTGCCTCCGGGTCTGGAACCAAGCTTGGCAAGCCATAATCCCCATCGCCGATCGTCACAGGCCGAATCACCACGGCCAAGCCCTCGCCCAAATCTAGCCTCATCCACAACCCCAGAAGTCCCATGACTCCCTGGACTTGAGCCATCTTTGAACCAGATTTTAGTTTTTTTAGAAACATTTTAGTAGAGCTTGTTTAGTTTCGTGGTTGTATTCTTTGTTGTCCCCATCTTGTAGTTTGGGTGACACCCTTTGGTGCCTTTTTGTCCAAATATATATATATATATATGAAGTAATGTGAAGCTGAACTCAAGGTGTTCCTATGTGATATGGTGGAGGGTCATTCAGATATTGGCTTTACAAATTCATGTTTCCTTTTCGTGTGTGTATCAAGAAAATGTTAGTTTTTTTGTTAAGTAACCAGTAAAAATTATTTAGTTTCTGCACGAAGGAGATCAAAAGATTTGAAGTTTTATTGGCTGGCCACAAGCTCACAACAACCAATGGATTTAAAGGTGATAGGCTGTTAAAATTTCGTAACTGTGGCAAGAATTTCTTACAACTACTATTTTGGGTAGTGGGTGTTAAGGTGTACAAGGTAGGGAGAGAGCTGAAGTTGAGGAATTAGGTTTTAGGTTGAAAAATCAAAGGATGGCGGGGCTAGTTGTGATTGACTAAAAAATATGTCTGCATATAATGGTGTAGGATAATATTCAGTACTTTAATAGCAGTCCACAGCATTTAATTTGCAGTTAGGCTTAGAATGGGCTGTGGTTTTAAGGTTTTTTGAAGATAGAAGGGATGGATTATTGTGCTTGTAAAAAAAGGGATGTATTATTGTATATAAACCACCATTGGGTGGTTTTTGTAGGCTGCTATTCTCTTTACATGTTCATGCAATTGGGTGTTTTTATGTTTATAGGCTACTATTATCTTTTCATGATCATAGAAAAGAATCCAGCCTGTCGAAATTTTGCCATCTTGTGTGCATGTGCACATGTGCGTGTTGTTCTTTTCTTCTAAAACCAGCAACTTGTCATTTTTTTTATATTGATGTATACCAGGTGCGAGAGTTGGCCGAGAAAGAGTCCGAGGATGGTGTCTTCAAAATGCTTCGCAGTGATGTTACTCGGTTCCTAACAACTATACTTATTGGCACAACGTACTGACCTTCCTATACTTACAATCATCATTGATACTGTTCTCTCAGCTTGTATTTGAATATTGTCTTATTGTAGATTTTATTTATGTACAGTGTGGTAAACATTGGAGCAACTGCACTTGTCACAGAAGCAGCAACGGCAGCATTTGGCGAAGCTGGTGTGAGTGCAGCAACTGGTGTGATGACGGTATGCCGCAGTTTCCTTGTTTGATTAGTTGAAGAACCTAAATTCAATGGCCAAAAGTTTGACATACTAGACACTCAAACACGCTATCATTAGTGCTTCAGGCCATAGAAAATTATTCCCTAAATGTCAAATCCACATAGTTGTTAGTGAGTAATTTAGAATCTGTCCGTCTAAAGTTGCTGAGATTGTATTTGTTATAAATGCATATTTTGCTTTCTTGTTTTCTAGCTAGTAGTTAGTACCTGCATATGATCTGTGCACCTCTCTCTCTCTCTCTCTCTCTCACACACGCGCGCGCGCGCACACACACACTCCCGAAGGCATTTTAGAAGTTACTGTAACTCAATGATACAATACAAGCGATTCCTTTTTTTTTTGGTTTTTCGTTTTTGTCTTATTGGTATTTTTTTAAATATTGAATGGGAGTCTATTGCCACTATGTGTTTTAGTGTTTGAAACTCATTATGAAATTGAAATTCTTCCAAATTGAAATATTTGCTTTTACTTGTATGTCAAATCTTTCTTCATTATGCATTCACAATATGGAGCAGATTCCTGCCATCTGTTGTATGAAATCTTTTGTTTGGACACAACAACAATGACATCTGTGTGTAATACTAGAAACTTTTGTTCTTGTTTAGGCCTCATTAACTCAATATGCATTTTTCTTCCTTTGGTTGGGCATTACTCTGATTACCATACTGAGAGATGGACAAAGATAGGGGGCAGGGTTCAATTGTTCACTAGGATGAAGTCTGAAATGATAGTTCTTATTTTATTTATTTGTTTATTGATAAATTGAAATGATAGCCCTTATTCATCATATAAATGAACCAATGCTGTTCTTCTAGGTTATTATAGGCTGTATATAAGCCTAATTCCTTGAAAATCTAATATGATCAGTTGATATATCATGGTCTCCAAATGAATCTTCTTTAGTGACTCCTCTTTTGGTGCAAAAATGGAAAAATTGAAATGCTTTGTTTTCAGTTTAAATTTTAACCCTTGGCTTCATAAAATTATTTTGTCAATGTTTGCATACACATACATGTGGAGACACATTTCTATATTGATTCACTGCAGGTCATTAAGCCATATATTTTTCTCTCAATGATATCAGGTTGCTGTTTTGCTCCTCACTGAAATTACTCCGAAAAGTATAGCTGTACACAATGCCACTGAGGTTGCTAGGTTTGTGGTAAGTCTAGAAGTTTTTTATTTTTTTATTATTATATTGAACCAAAGATCACGTAGAGTTGCTAGACAGTTACTGTAAAAGAGTTCATATTATCTCCTATGCGATGAGTTGATGTCAGTGCTTTTAAGTTAATTTAACCAGTGTCACCTGCAATGATTCTAGGTCAGGCCAGTGGCGTGGCTTTCCTTAATATTATATCCTGTGGGAAGAGTTGTTACATATCTATCAATGGGAATGCTAAAAATGCTCGGTCTGAAAGGAAGAAGGTGTGCTTTATCATGAACCTGCTTTGATCTTTTTTTTTACTTCTGTGCCATGTTGTATTTCGTATCTTATTGAAAGAAAAAATAAGTATTTGCTGTCCTAGCTGCTTTTGATAGTTTTCTTTTGGTCCTTGGGATCTGTTGTTTAATGGGTGATGTTTCCAGTTTTCAATTTTTTCTATTAGTATTTTCTTGGATTTTTTTATAAAAGGAAAATTTTCATCAACAATGATTTATTAATTTCAAGGATTTTGGTGAAGAAAAAATAAATTTACAAAAACCATGAATAAGATATATACTGTAGGATGTCTTGATAATATCTTAACTTTTGGTACCTTGAAATTTTTATTATTTGTGTTTATGAGCATGCTACAGTTGTTTGTGTGGTGTTTTGCATAACCAATCATGTAAATAGTGAATGTAAGCAGTATGATAGGATGTAACATGCAGGACATAGTTATTGTCAATGGTGTGACGGAGCAAACATTCATTAGCCTTTCTCAAGTTGTACAGCTTTCCCCTGTTAAAATTTTCCTTTGCAGTAATGATAGTGTATTAGTGATGATAACAATAAAAGTCCTTATTGCTTTTTATCAACCATTTACTGTTAAGGACCATGAGTCCCATTCTGCTCTTTCTCAACTGTTTATATGCTTATCATTTATTTTTTGACTTCCTATATGATGTTCTGTTCTGCTTATTTTCAACTTGTGGCTAGTTTTTTCTTGGATTCTCAATTATAAACTCTCAGTGTTACTGGTTGACAAAATTTTCTTGATATTGTGGCTATGAGATAATGCTGTCAATTGACCTTCAATTTTGAGGTACTAGTGAGCCATATGTTACTGAAGATGAACTGAAGTTAATGTTGCGAGGAGCAGAATTAAGTGGGGCAATAGAGGAGGAAGAACAGGTAAAGGAATAAGTTTCTTTTAAGTTTCCAATGTTTCTGCTTTCAGTAAATGTTCTGAAATACAGACAATGTCACCTGTAAAATAAATCAAACTGACATATTTGATATGCTGGCCTAACAAAAATGGAAAACGCTAAACATACAGAATCTTTATACAAATAAAATAAAATAAATTTAAAAAAAAAAAAATTCATACAGGATATTTGTACCTTTCAGAAAATCTTTGTAGCATGTACACTATTTATATTTTCATTTAGAATGGACTAAATTCTGAGAAGTCTATTGCAGGATATGATTGAAAATGTGTTGGAGATAAAAGATACCCACGTTAGAGAAGTAATGACACCTCTTGTGGATGTTGTTGCCATTGATGCCAGTGCAACACTTGTTGATTTTCACAACTTGTGGGTGACTCATCAGTATTCTAGGTATGTCAAACTTGCTATCTGTTTGCATATGTTATATAATGATTCTTATCAACATACTAAAAATAGTCTAAACACATTCAAAGGGTGCCTGTTTTTGAGCAACGTGTTGATAATATAGTGGGTATTGCTTATGCTATGGATCTTCTAGATTATGTTCAAAAGGTGAGTTACTACTTCCATTCATCTCTCTCTTAGATTATTGTTGCCATATTTTTTCTAATTATATACGCATACAGAATTATAATCTGTTTGATTTTGAAGGGGGAGCTACTAGAAAGTTCTGCTGTGGGAGATATGGCACAGAAACCTGCATATTTCGTCCCTGGTAACTTTTTGTTTGGCATCTTAAACTATTGCTTCTGTTTAAATGTCCTGTAGATTGTTGCTGGTTCATGTCTCTTCAGCACTTCTTAAGAAAGAAATTGCGATACACAATCATTCTAGTCAGGATCAGGACATCATTTGGATGTTCCCTAGGTACCATTTCTGTGGTTGCCTGGGTATTGACACTTAATCCTTGTTAGGTATGTAGACAATGAGGAAGAGAGACTCCAGATATATCTAAATTTTATTAGATGGTTGAAACTATTGTAGATAATTTGTTTGCTGCTTCATCTTCCTGTGGGTCGGCTGTGATGGAAATTATGGCATCCACTAAATTTCAAGGATGATACTTATGATGTTGCCCCTATCTTCAGGACGTAGATAGTGGATTCTATGAATAAAGTTGCCATGAAACATCTGAGTCCAAATTAACATTTGTTACGCTACTCAATCTCCATGTATTCGTCACTTTTGTGTTTCAGGGTTTCCAAATCAGATTATTTCTTAGATTGTATTAGGGCCTAGGTTGAAACAAATCAATGCCAAACTTTTGAAGTTAGATCATTTGTTTTAATTAGTAAAATATATTAGACTGTCATGCGAGGAATAATGGATTTCTTGTTTTCAAGCTTATGTTGAGTTAGTGTTATTAAAGGCAGTAGGCGCACTAAGGCGCCAAGGTCTCCTGGGGCTTAGGCTCAAGGCGCGAGGCGAGGCACAAGCTTCATCGAAGTAAGGTGCACCTTGTACGGAAAAAAATATATAATTTAGTATAAGTAAATAATTTAGGGTTCAACAAAAACGAAATGAAATGTTAAACATTTAGAGTTCTTCGGAGATTAGGAATTAGGGCTAATTTTTTTTCTATCATTGATTTGGAATTGAATGCCCAATGTATTAGCATCTGTAATAAGAGTTGAGATCTTTTGTAGTTTCACCATATTAAATCAATGGTCAGATTTTAAACAAAATCAATTAAAGTAACAATAAAAAAAGCTCTCAAGACACAAGCCTTGGGCCTTATTCTGCCTTGGACCAGTCAGGTGCCTTATTGAAGTCGCCTGGCCTGGAACCCTACAAGGTACAAACCTTGGCTTGGATGGGACTTGGGCCTAGGCACACGCCCAGGCGTGCCTTATCGAAGTTGCCTGGCCTGAAACACTACAAGGCCCAAACCTTGGGCCTAGATGGGACTTGGGCCTAGGCGCACGCCTAGGCACGCCTTTAATAACACTTTGAGTGTCCTCGTTTGACTTGATAAACATACAATCATAGAAGTAAATGCATCACAGTATAACTTTGCTGTCAATATTGCAGATTCAATGTCAGTTTGGAACCTTCTTAGAGAGTTTCGCATCAGGAAGGTCCACATGGCTGTTGTTCTTAATGAATATGGTGGAACTGTGGGAGTATGTATACACCCTGACTTTGGATACTGTTTTAAGTAAAGAAATTATGCTTAACGTGTAATACCATGAATTTGTAGCTTACATAGGTTGTGTTGTTGAGCCTTTCATCATTGTGTTCAAGGATTCAGTTATTCCTGTCCGTGTTTGGAACTTGACTTCCGTATTTTTTGGATGAAACAGATAGTAACCCTAGAAGATGTGGTTGAGGAAATTGTTGGTGAAATTTTTGATGAAAATGATTCAAAAGTAAGGCTCCTTTAAACTTTGCATGTTTTTATGTTCACTATTTGAAGACATCCATAATCCTTCCCTTACTGATATACATTTCCGTATTAACTTATTGTCAAATCAATATTGTTAACTCTATGGTATAGCAATTGAAGTGATACTTGTTAATATAAATTTGAAAAGTTCATGTAATACTATTGCAGCAGTATTCGTATTCAATGGTTGATAAATAGAACTCACTGCATATAGATAGTCAGGTGGAGAGATTGCGATCTTCATTTTTGGGATGCAAACTCCAGAAACTTGTAAACATATAATTTAAGCCATTTTTTATAACTCAGCAATTTTTTTCATAAGTTTGCATGAGATATTGTCATTATCATATGTTATATTGTTCCCTTAACTTTTGGAAGAAGATAATGTTAATGTATGGAAATTGTTACTTATTTTTGAAGGCCAAATTGTGTTTTAACTTTGTTAGTTCTTGATTAAATGGAGTTTCTAAGGTTTTGAAGGCAAGAGAGTAGCTTTAAAATGGCCAAAAATTGGGCTTCAACCCTTTAAAGATCAAACTGTTGACTTTGGTGACTGGCAAGACCACATCGGTCCAATATGAATAGATTCATTGCAACATAAGATGAAATTCTTGTAAATTTTATTTATTTATTTTTTAAAAAAATTGCCAACTTTTAAGTGGGTATAGAACTATAGAAGTAGTGGGTGTATCGTTGAGAACCTGGATTGCAGTCAGATCTATATTGTTAATTTTGTATTATGTTCTGTTGTTATATTACAGGAGGAAATCCAGAAAAAAACTGGTTATATTGTAATGCGAGCAGAGGGAATATATGATGTGGACGCAAATACATCAATTGACCAGCTTTCTGAAGATCTCAATATCAAAATGCCTGAGGTATTTCATGCTTCTCTCATGATAATCAGTTGATTGTTGATCCAGATGACTGAATTTGCTAATCAGTTGATTGCTAATCGTGACATGTCGGTCGAACTTAGTGTTTTTTATGCATAATAGCCATTGCAGAAGATATCTGGTATTTAGTTTTTTTAAGCATCATTTATTTTGCTAGTTTTGTTGATGATTCTTCCCTTTTTTCATTTTTTAAATGTACTCAAGCCTGTCAAGTGCCATCAGCTTCTCTTTGTTTTTTTCTTTGTTTTTTTTATTTTTCCCTGCTTTTCTTGGTCAAAAAGGAGTAGCCATCAGGTGTTAAAAATACGATTTGACAACCTTTTTTTTTTCCCCTGTTTTGCGACAGGGTCATCAATATGAGACAGTGTCCGGTTTTATCTGTGAGGCATTTGGATATATCCCAAGGACTGGTGAGACCATAAAAGTAGTAGTTGAAAAGGGAAACCAAGAAGAGCATGATGAATATACTGAAGCAGAATCTGACCGTCAAGATGAAAAGGGAAAACATCAAATTTTTAAGCTTGAGGTATGGCTTTTACTCTTTTTCCAGATTCAGTTCTTAGGGAGTTGCTTCACCTAAAGTAGTTGTTTTCTCTATGTTTGGCCCAATGTTACTAGAAAACGCTAATCTCCTAGCGAATTACGCTTTGGAAGGCACGTTCCGAAATGTGTTGCTACATGAAGAAGAAGGGGAAAAAAACTACATTTTATTGGATTCTTATTTTTTTTAAGAAAATTATTTTAACAGTACTTTAAATTCTTAGAGTGTAATCTATACAGGTCTACTTCTATCATATTCCCACTCCTGTTCCACGTAACGGAACAATCCATGTTCTAGGTAACATAGGTTTTGGCCTATGTGTTACCTGGTGATATTACTGAATAGGAAGTGAAAGTCTTTTAGTGCTATAAATGCACTAGCCCCAAAATTTGTCTCGTGATTTAGTTTACTTTCATAATACCAATGGGCAGTCATCTTTACTTTTATCAGCTTTCCGGGGCATAAAACCTTGCTTGGTTGGAAATTCATCCCCTGCCCTGCCACCAGAATATTAATAATTTAATACTTCTATTTGCCAAGGAACCTTAGGATGGAGGGGGTGCGGCACATTTTCATGGTTGCTTATGAAGACAGCCCTAAGGTTCTCAGAGAAAGAGAAGTGTTGAGGAAAATTTGATTAATTCACTTATAAAACAGCTAATCCCAAACTAGATCGGATTAAGTTTGTATAATGTTTAGTTCATTTCATACAACAACAAATTTCTCAAGCACCTCAGATCCCATGTTAAACATTTACAACATTCTAGATGCGTGGGACTGGCTTGTTAAAGATTCTGCATTGAGGTTATACATACACTTAGTATGTAATAGGGTGGTTCATGGATCAGATCGGTTTCCCAATTGTCCATCACCCGAACCAACACTTGCAAGTTAGACATTACGACAACCAATCTCTGACTGATCAATGGTTCAAAATCGAATAAATTGGGTGGGGAAAATAATGGTCGGCTTTGGTCATCGTCTTCTTCAAAGGCTCTTTCAACATCAGCACAATAAAAAATCATTACAAATCTCATCGCCACATGGGGGGATGAGGTTTAGGGGTTTTAGAGGACGAAATGCAAGAAGAGTTTTCGGAAAGGTAGATCTCATCTCCACCCATTTCACTGCATTCAATCTCACCACCCCTGCCTCTGTGATACGGGCGGACTCCTTTAGAGGCATAGCGGAGCAATTTTTTGCCCGTGTGGCACTCAAACTCCACCAAGTTTAAGCCCGCCATAGCTCATTAACACATCGAGTGTTGATGATCTCACCCGATTTGATCCTTAGGGCCCAACACTTTGTCAAACAGAATAACTCCACAAGGAAGCTTTGTCTTCACTCGGATGTCACAAGTAGACCTGACGCCTCAAGTGCACCAAGCACGGCATAAGTCGCTTCATAGCGCCAAGCTTATCTCAAGCAAAGTGCTCGCCCAACTTAGGTTTATGTCATCAAGGTGCCTAGCCACACAACAATGCGCTAGCTAAGGCCCTCGACTTAGCCGACAAGCCAACATAGCATGTTGGGTCTTCAACAGCATCCCAAAGTGCCATAGGGTCTAGCATGCCTCGATTGATGTATATCAGATGGCCATACGGTCATGCAAAGCCCACAAGCCACCGAGGGTCAATCTCTTGCCCACAGCGTAGTCCTCGTGCCAACACGTGTGTTAGATTCTGCCTAAGACCATTGTGCACCTTAGCATTGCACCAACATGTTGCCCGAGTAAGGCAACGTCTCAATTCGTAGCTTTCTTGTAACATAATGGAATCTTTTAATGGATTGAGTCAATGCATAACTTGATGCTTTTATTCAATTGCCCACACATGCGGTGTTGCCTTCCAACCGCTTAGCTTAAGCCACGGGATCCCTTCGTGCAAGGTTGAACCCAAACCAAGCACTTGAGTTGGCACACGAGGCCTTTAGTGGTGCCTCGATAGCCCGTTCAGTCTAAAACAAGTCCCTAAGGTGCCATGACACGGGGCATAAAGGAAACGTGTTAAACTTCTCCTTCAGGAGGCACGCGCAGTGCTTATATTTTTGTACCGTCCACGGGGCTCCCAAACCTGCGTGGAGACTCTAGACACCCCTCTGGATGCCTAAAGTCCGCCCTTGAGTTGCCCCATAGTTGCTCACTTGAAGCCCAGTTTGGGCAGGTAGGTAGCACACCTTGCCCCCTTATATATACTTGTTAAGCATGTAGCCACCTAGCAGGAGGAAACTTGGTTGGGAAAACACTTCCCCCAAAACCTCTTTCCAGTAAAAATTTTAGCCCAAAATTCCTTCATTTGGATGCTTAAACAACGCGCCAAAAATCTGCACTGTTGGCTACTCTGTAGGCCGCGGCCTGGGCTGTGGCTGGCAACTTGGGCTGCAGCCTAAGCTGTGGCATGTCTGCTGCTGGCTTCTGGCATGGGTAGCGGCCTATCTGTGGCCTGTGTTATGGCCTTGAAGTGGCTGGGTTGCGGCTTGTGCCGAGGCCTGGGCTATGGCCTTACTACTTGGGCATGTTGCTAGCTGCATGGTGGCCTGTATGCCTTGGGCTGCTTGGGGCCAATGTTGGGCCACGTTGAGGCACTTCCAAGGGCCATTCTTGAGTACTCAATTGGTCACACCACCACGAGCAAAACGTTACGGAGTTGGCCTTGCAAGGCAACCCGTGACACCCTTCTCCACTCCAACCATCAACGTTCTCGTTGATGCTGTAGTGCGTGTACCAGCTCCTATGACGAGTCCAACACCTCTGTGTTGATTGCGTACCTTCAACGTCCAACTGTTTTAGCCAAGCTCCCCTCATTGTTCTCTACTCAAATCCAGCTGGAATGCACCCCATTTGTTGCACTCTCTGTTGGCAACTTTTCTTAAAACTCCACTGAGTTAACCGCCACTGAAAATTTTCCCCCTCTGAAAAATGGCCTTTGCCAAAGCTCCTTTGAGCGTCTGAAACTCTGCCCTTTGCCAATACCTTGAAATTCCAAGCCCTCATCTCGAATGGCCTTTCTATCGATGCTCTTCCAAGTAATCTCAAGCTTCTCTGAGCAAACTCAAGCTCCTCTTAGTTGACTCCTCCAGGCAATGTTCCTCTAGTTATCCCTTATGCTCCTCTAATGTTGACTCGCAATGGGTCGTCGCACCCTTCTCCACTCCAACCATCAACCTTCTCGTTGATGTAGCATAAAGTTGATGTTGTAGTGCGTATACCAGCTCCTCTAACGAGTCCAACACCTCTGTGTTGATTGCCTACCTTCAACGTCCAACTGTTTTAGCCAAGCTCCCCTCATTATTCTCTACTCAAATCCAGCTGGAATGCACCCCATTTGTTACACTCTCTGTTGGCAACTTTTCTCAAAACTCCATGAGTTAACCGCCATTGAAAATTTTCCCCCTTTGAAAAATGGCCTCTGCTAAAGCTCCTCTAAGCATCTCTGAAACTCTGCCCTTTGCCAATACCCTGAAATTCTAAGCCCTCATCTCGAATGGCCTCTCTACTGATGCTCCTCCAAGTAATCTCAAGCTTCTCCGAGCAAACTCAAGCTCCTCTTAGCTGACTCCTCCAGGCAATGTTCCTCTAGTTGTCCCTTATGCTCCTCTGATGTTGACTCGTAGTGGGTTGTCGCATCGCGACTTCCTCCTCCACTCGAGTTGTCGACGCCCTCGTTGACTCAATGGAAATCAATAGTTGCCCCTCAAAATGATTAAACAATGCCCCAGGTGTCACGGGTTGCCTTGCAAGGCCAACTCCGTGACATTTTGCTCGTAGTGGTGTGACCAATTGAGTGCTCAAGAGTGGCCCTTGGAAGTGCCTCAACGTGGCCTAACATTGGCCCCAAGCAGCCCAAGGCATACCGGCCACCATGCAGCCAGCAGCACGCCCAAACAGTAAGGCCGCAACCCAGGCCATGACTCAAGTCGCAACCCAGGCTGTAGACAGGCTACAGCCTTGCTGTGGCCCAGGCCGCTGCCTAGCCGCAGACAGCAAGGCCGCAACCCATGCCAGAAGCTAGCAGCAGACAAGCCGTAGCCCAGGCTGCCTACCAGCATTGCCAACCGCGGCTCAGGCCGCGGCCTAGCAGAGTAGCCAACAGCAGCAGCTAACAGTGTAGATTTTTGGCTCGTTGTTTAAGCATCCAAATTAAGGAATTTTGGGCTAAAATTTTTACTGGAAAGATCTTGGGGGAAGTGTTTTCCAAGCCAAGTTTCATGATTTTTCTCAATTTGTGGAATTTTTGAAAAATCATTATGACTCCTCGGACATAGGGCATGTTTCCTCCTGCCAGGTGGCTAAATGCTTAATAAGCATATATAAGGGGGCAAGGTGTTCTACCTACCTGCCTCCCTGCCCAAACTGGGCTTTAAGTGAGCAACCTTGGGAAACTCAAGGGCGGGTTTTAGGTATCCAGCGGGGTGTCTAGAGTCTCCATGTGGGTGTGGGAGCCCCATGGACGATGCAAAAATGAAAGCATTGCGCGTTCCTCCTGAAGGAAGGTTTAACACGTTCTTTCCTTTATGCCCCTCGTTATGGCATCTTAGGGACTCGTTTTAGACCGAATGGACTATCGAGACACTACCAAAGGCCTCGTGTGCCAATTCAAGTGTTTGGTTTGGGTTCAACCTTGCATGAGGGGATTCTGTGGCTTAAGCTAAGCGGTTGGAAGGCAACACCTCATGTGTGGGCTATTGAATGAAAGCATCAAGCTATGCATTGACTAAATCCATTGAGGGATTCCATTATGCTACAAGCAAGCTACGGATTAAGGCGTTGCCTTACTCGGGCGACACGTTAGTGCAACGCTAAGGTGCACAATGGCCTTAAGTGGAATCTAACACACGTGTTGGCACGAGGACTACGCAGTGGGCAAGAGATTGACCCTCGGTGGCTTGTGAGCTTTGCATGACCGTATGGCCATCCGATATACATCGATTGAGACATGCTAGACCCTATGGCACTTCAAGATGCTATCGAAGACCCAACATAGCAACATGCTATGTTGGCTTGTTGACTAAGTCGAGGGCCTTCGCTAGCACATTGTTGTGTAACTAGCCACCTTGCTTGAGATGAGGTTGGCGCTATGAAGCGACTTATGTCGTGCTTGGTGCACTTGAGGCGTCAGGCCTACTTGTGGCATCCGAGTGAAGACGGAGCTTCCTTGTGGAGTTATTATGCTTGACAAAGTGTTGGGCCCTAAGGATCAAAATGAGTGAGATCATCAACACTCGATGTGTCAATGAGCTATGGCGGGCTTAAACTTGGTGGAGTTTAAGCGCCACAAGGGCGAAAAATTGATCCACTGCGCCTCTAAAGGAGTCGGCCCGTGTCAGTTGGTATCAGAGCTAGATCACTCATTTGGGGGAGATCGATCTTGAGCGGACATGCACTTATCTTGTGATATCATTTCTCGTGGACCCCGATGCCGCTGTTGAAGGAGTTATGCATGGTACTCATCCTGGGGGAAGTGTATGACATCCTAGACTCTAAACAAAACCGTCGTTGGTTTTCTGGTCATATTTGAACTGTGGAAGCTGATTGGTGATGTCTTGGGGTATCTGTGCTTATTGTGCTATTCTTTAGCGATGCTTTGAACGCAACGACCGTTCTTGAGGGTGCAAATTAAGCATCATTGTGGCATTTAGTGTTGCCTTGCTAACTTGGTGTTTCCCTCTCACTCTGAGGACTTGGTGAGCATTTCTACACTGTGGGCACACTGTGGCGCGAGTATGTTACATTTGTGGACGGGTTGCTTCCTAACCAGCAGGGCTAGCATGATTGTGTTACTTATTGGCTATATGGGGATTTCTACCGCAGTTTGGACTTGTGGAATGCTTGTATCAAATTGTGGGCACGTGATCTTCATCTATTGAGCCTTAGAGACGGATTTTCGTTGGCAATTGTGCACATGTAATGGCATTATTACTGGTTCGCTTTAAGAGGCCTATGTTTCGACCGTTCGTGGTGGCATTTGCAACTTGTGCTTGTCAATGGTTTTGAATCTTCAGACGTATGGTTGTTGACTTCTTAGAGGGTTTGTTCGGAAAATTTTCAAGACAATTTGAGACCTTGACTCTCGTGTGCAGAGGTACCGAGTGTGCGTGCTTGCTAGAGAGTGGGGTGATGGATGAAATCACCGTTGCTAGAGGACAACCATGTAGCGGGATTGTGAAGTCAAGACATGATTTGGTGCTAGGATCAACGCACCGTTTTGAGCATCTTTGTTGAGATGGCTAGCTTTGTGGGTGGTAGGAGTGGTGAGCCTTTGAAAGGCGAAATCCTTGAGCTTAATGAGATAGCTGACTCTGGTGAAAATAGTGGCCGAGGTACTGGGCAGCATGAGTTGAATTCTAGCCAGAGGACATGAGTTAAGATAGAGGCTTGTTTGAGAGCACGAGCATATGAGATTCAACCAATGGGTTACATTTTGCTAGAGGGCACGAGTTGAGCAAAGCCGGTGGGCTTCATTTTGGCCTGAGGGCTACACTTCTACAAGAGCATTGAAGTTTTGAGTTATAAGAGCCTATTCAGCCAGAAGGCTACCCATCGCCAGAGGGCACGAGTTTGAGTTAAGCTAAAGGGCTTCATTTTCGCTAGAGGGCATGGAGAAATTTGAGTTTGCAAAGAATGCATTTGCCAAAGGGCTATAATTTGCCAGAGGGCATCCGCTGAAGTGCGTTAAAGTTTGAGCTTGCTAGAGGGCATTAGCCAGAAGGCTTCAGAGACATGAGCTTGCCAGTAAGCAACAGCCAGAGGGCTTTTATTTCGACAGAGGGCACAGTACAAAGATACTTGAGCTTATTGAAGATATCAGTCAGAGGGCTTTGTGCTTGCCAGAGGGCATTGTTCAATCATTTTGAGGGGCAACTATTGATTTACATTGAGTCGACGAGGGCGTTGACAACTTAAGTGGAGGAGGAAGATGCGATGCGACAACCCACTGCATGTCAACATCAGAGGAGCATGAGGGACAACTAGTGGAACATTGCGTGGAGGAGTCAGCTAAGAGGAGCTTGAGATTCCTCGAAGGAGCGTCGGTAGAGAGGCCATTCGAGATAAGGGCTTGGCATTTCATGTCATGTACCGACTCATTTGAGGCGCGAGTTCTACACCAAGCATCTTGCAAGCGCATTAGTTTGTGAGTAGCAAGGCAAGCAAGGTAGATCCCTATTGCATCTCCTGGGTTGGTCTTTGGGCTTAATACACGGGGTATGCAGTTCCACTCGTGGAGCCAGCTTCTCGGGAGGATGACAAGCTTCCAGTACGTGACACTCTGCCACGACCATGAACTTAGTGTCCATCACTACAAAGATCTCATTGTCGATGCCATGATCTGAGTGATGCCGCCAGCCCACAATCTTAGCGCCACCTTCTCATCGTCTAAGTAGTGAGAGGAAATCTGGAGAGTTTGAAGAGTGTAAGATACAAAGGAGTTTGAGAGAATAAAAGTTCTATGATAAATTGATAATAAGTCTAAGTCAAAAATAAGCTGAATCATACTGAATAGAGAGTGTGACTGATGAGTTGTTTAAGTGGAATACAACTGTTATGCATAGAAATATAAAAGACCTTTAGTCTCTCTATATAATTATGGTGCATGAATACTGCTTTAATTGATAAGCAGCAAAAGCAATTAAATCGCGACACTTTCCAACAGAGTACTAAATGCTCGGACAGTTCGGTTTCAACAGCATTTTCAAATTTAAAACTGTGACCGACCGTTTTGGTTTTTAAAATTGACCAGATGTGGGTCGGTCCGAGCGGGTCAGGCGGTTTAAATGGGTTGATCGTATTTTTTAGCAGCCCTAACCTGTGATGTGTGATTCAGTAAGTCTTATCAAGTGCGTAATTCAACGGTACTTCCAACAGCCCCTCCAAACCCCAAGCTGTGAAGAATTCAAGATTCAGTTATTTTCCTTTATTTTCTCAGCAATATGGCAGAGCACAAAACTGCAAATACAAGATCTAAATTTGCAGTTTTAGCTTTAGTCATCTAACTGACATGTGGGCTGTATTGTCTGTGGTGCAGATATTGGCAGGAAATGCCAGAAAGGTGAGTGCAGCTCGGTTTGAACGGGTAAACCATGATGAGGCTAAATCAGAAGCGAAAGAGGTAACACGCATGTTTCCTAAAATTATGAAAAGGAAATGGAGCAGCAATGAAGACTCAGACAAGACTGATTATGATGAGGACTCATACCAAAAGAGAGCAGAGAATGACCTTTCTGATGGCTATATAATTAATGAACATGAACTTGAACATGAACATGAAGGTGATCGTGAGCATCTCGGTAAACAGTAGTAGCATTCTTCACATTCTTCCCGTTCTTGCAACAAAAAAATGGGAGTAAGAAATAAACCATGTTAAAAAAAAAATCCACAAATGAAGAGAAGTATCAATATGAGTTTTGGTGCAGAGTCCTTTGTAGAAACACGGCTGTCATTTGAAGCTATTGATGCATGCATTTGGAGCCTTGTTATATATTTTATATTATTTAAAAAAGGGGGAGAATCAGCAACTGTTGTGCAGCATCCAAGAAGAGTTACTTTCGCGAATCAATCTTAGGAGTGGTGTGTTGGTTTGGTGGATGTGAAGAGAAAGCCAAAGGTCTTGTTAAGCGAGAAAAGGGTGGGGAGCTCGAATTGTAGATTTTGGTGGGATTTCTTTGGTGGAATAAAAGGAAGGGCCGGTAACTCTGTCGGTTTGTTCTGTTGGGCTTTCGAGAAGATGGTTGCCTTTTTGGTTTGCTTTTGGAGGATATTTATTTGTCATTTTTTTTTAACCTCTTTAAAACGTCCTCTCTTGGTCTCTCCTTTTTGTAGAGGGCACAGCGTAAGGAGGTGAGGATGTGCTAGTCAAGACAAGGGTTGGAAGATGGAATAATTTTTGAGGTTCTGTTCATGTTTTTAAATTTACTTTGATTGAGCCCTTTCCTCATATGGAGAGGAGAGAGATAAGCCACCAAAAGCACAATACCTGTCCTCTGTGTGTGTGTGTTTAATAAGCACTTTTTGCAGTGTCTAGTTGCTGGATGGTAATGGCATGGGGGAGGGAAAGTGACTGGTGAGAGAGAGTACAGGAAAACGAGTTATGTGAGGGAAGCAAAAATATGATGATAGGCTACCAGAATCCAAATGGTTTGGATTTTTATGATGGGTATCAAAAGCGATTTTGTTGTTTACAAGGTTGTGATGTTCTGTGCTGAGCGGTTGCAGACATTGGCTAAGCTGCCTATAAGGTCATTTGATTATATATGATTGAGTGCTTCTTAAGGTTACGATTTTTGTTGCTGATGCATGCTGGATAACTAGGTTCAATGTGGTTGACCTCACTTTTTTTTTTTTTTCTTTTTTTTTTATGATAAAAATAAACCACTCTTTTGTTGTCTGTATATTTATTTAGATTTTTTTATTGATAATGTGGGAAGATTATTGTGGGTGAATCAACAAATCCACAACACTTGAGACAAGATAAAAGATTTGTCCTCCAGCAGTTTAATAGTTGGGTGCTCACTTTTGTGTTTAAATTTCTGTATTTATTTTTTTACAATTTTTTCAACGAGTGTAAGATAAACACAAGGGTATGTCTTCTAATATTGTGTTTTGACTTTTTAATTTTAATTTTTTTTTTTTTTTTTTTTTTTCCATAATTTTGGATGGAAATAATAATAGTCAGTCAAAGTGCAAAATAACCAAAATCACGAGGCTTTTTGTTGATGGGGGATAAAATGATTTAGGACCAAACTGCACAAGGGTAAAATGTATTTTATCCTAAAAATCCTTCATGTCAATTAAGGTAAATCCACCCTCGAATGTCTCCTCTCTATTCCACCTACATGTGGAAGAGGGGAGAAGAGTTGATCATCTCTCTCTCTCTCTCTCTCGCCTTTCTTTAGCTTGTTCATGTATGTCTATTCAGTATGCAGTAGGCAGCCCACATACATGAAGGTAGGTGGTGATTGTTTTGAAAGATAAGGCTATGGGATTGGACTAATAGTCCTTCCGGATTAGTAATCCGTTGTTTGTTTGTTCAATTTTGTTCCGGATTAATAGTCTCAAAGATGTAGGACTATTATGTCTCATGGGAGGGGGTGAGACACAAATTGGGGAATAAGGGGATATGGGGTAAAATTATCATTTTGACCTTCTATTATTTAATTATGTATTATATTTAGTAAAATTTAATAAAATTTAAATGTTTCAATTTAAAAATAAAATAATTTTATTTAATTTTTATTAATGTTTCATTTATTTAATTTTTTAAAATAATTTTTTATAGATAAAGATATTTTATTGATGTTTTATTTTAAAATTTTGTTTATATTTTATTTAATTTCATTATTTAAATTTTAATAGATATTTTATTTAATTATTATTATTATTTAAAATAAATTTATTTAGAATTTTAATGAAAAAATAACATATATTTTTATTGATATTTTATTTATTTAATTAAAATAAAATAAATTTATTTAATTGTGTAAAAAATAAAATAAAATAAATTTTTATTTAATCTAGTTAAAAATAATTAAAATATTAAAAATATTTTTAATATTATTATTACTTAGTAAATAATTGAAAATAATAAAATAATTATTTGAGCATTTATCTTTCTTCACAATATCATAAACAAACATAAAGTTCATATTCTATCCAACCAAATAGTCTCTGACATCTAATCTCATGACTAAACAAATATAGAATACAAATTCAATCCAACCAAATAATCTGAGAACAATGTATCTCAGAATTAACAGTCTAGTGATTTCCAATCTCTTTTATCCAGTCTGGTCAAACAAATACACCCGAAGAGGGCGGGTTCCTTTGATATAAAGGCGTCGAGGCAATGAAAGAGAACCACAAGTGGAAGCAACTGATGCTTTGGTCATTCAATAGACTCCTTGCTGCCAGTCTGTGCTTGCTGGCAAAAGCAAGCGTTTCACTCGTTTTACCTGCCACTGCCAGCCATCCACACCAAAGACAATGAAGTTTTCTGAAAAACCCCATTATTGGAGGAAGACCACCAAGGGATAAAAGACATGGGGCTAAAGAGAGTCAAAAAAAGGATCTTCTGATACATAGCTCAAATTTATACCATGCAAGCAAAAGATCCAAGATTCACCGAGATATAGAACATAAATAAAGAAAGACTAACTGGAACGATCATTCCATTGGAAACCCTAGGTCCTACTAGAATTGGCGGAACAATAACACACTGACAAAGAATACACTAGATACAGTACACGAAGGAACTATGCTAGCTAGCAGAGAGAGAACCACAAACAGTGAAATTAAAAATGAAGTTATCTTTCAAGGACTATTGGGCCCCCAACCCCAGGATGGCTCACAAAATTGAAGATTCCAAAATGATGGTAGTATGTGTTGCCAATGCTGCAGCACAATAAGCGAAAAAAACCTAAAAATACAATACAATACTTTAGTGTGATCAGCTACATCTAAAGAGGCAATAATAGATTTCACTTTTTCATATGAATCAACCCCAAACCACCTTAAATGTATTCTAACAAACTGATGATCGAACAAAAATAATAATAAAGAGTAAGAGGAGTGTGTCATGTCATCATCTTCTTCTCACAGCTACAGTTGGCCCCCCACGGATCGCCGCCGTAGTTTGCTGTGGAATTTGAGAGGCTGATTGGCCAGAAGTAGCCTGTTCCTCAGGCATATTCATAGCTTGGGTGATAGCATTCATCACAATTATTCCTAGAGGTATCAAATACATCCACTGAAACATAGACGACACATACCAAAGGCAAGGTGTTTTTAGAAACTGCGGTGAGTCGAGTAATGAGAATTATTATTAATGAAAGGAATTAATAATTCTTTGACTACTTACATATTTAGCCCAAAATGATCTCTCTGGTGGCTTTACAACTTCACCCTCTCCAATCTCACCACCAAGGATCTCATCCACAAATGTCACAATTCTGTTTCAAAAATTGTAATTAGCAACTTCAAAAAAAGGTAAATGCAAAACTTAAATATGATGCTCATCATCATGGTCGAGTGAGAATTGTAGCTAGGCATTAGACGAATCAGTAAAATCTATTCATCGAAGGTAATTGATTAATATGAATGATCATTACAAAAATGATAAACATCAAGAATAGGGTCATAGGATTCGGTGGGATTTGGAAATATTGCATAAGCATTGCATAAGCAGCAGGTTTACATCTAGGCTGCCATTAAAATTAAAGCTTGACAAGATTTCGTTACACCACCAAGAGAGAGAGAGAGAGAAGATTTCATTAGACTAATTCATCAGTAACATATACTTCTCTGAAGATTAAAACTTGACAATACTTCGATTTAGCTTTGCCTTTTAGGACTCCACTATTAATGTATGCAGTCAAACCCTCAATAAAAATTCTAAGAAAAATGATATTGGAACGTATCAAACAATAATAAGCAACTTACCTTGGTGCCTGCTCGCTGTTCTTTAAGACGGTGTGTGAGTTGAATGACCACTTTGCAGGCTGAAATAAGAGACAACAAAATACTGATCAGTGGTTTGAGTGATGGACCTAAAACATCTGAATTCTATTCTGAATCAATCCTTTCTGTCCTCACTGATCGAATTTCAAGTTACTGTATGATATCAATAAATTTTAACTCTTTTTGTGGTCTCAGAAAAGGAGGGAATGAAACAAACTAAGGCAGACCAAAATGCAAAAATTCAAAAGCCAATGCAACAGCCAACCATTGAGAGAGAAAACAAAGGCCGTATCAGAGAACATCTCAAGGAAGGACCCAGCTAGAAGTAAAGTCTTAGATCAAGATCAGAGCCCTTTTTGTTCAAAAGTTGATATCTGAACAATTGAAGTTCGTTCGAAAGTTGACATTTGGACGACAAAATGATGCGAACTAAGAATATTTGTGGTATGCGAATAAAAGTACCCAAAATTCAATGTTATGTAGACTAGCTACAAATTGGTGGGGGTGAATTATGAAAAAAATTATAAAATCAGTGTTAAACTCAACATGACCACCACTAATACAAGTTCTGAAGGGCATCTCAATGCAAACTTCTCCAAAGAATTGTGAACATTTGGAGGCCTGTGGCACCTAAAGTCAATACTTAACTCAGTACTTGATCTCTAGGAAGTTCCTTTATCAATATTAGGGGTAATTGCAAAAAATGACAATTAAAAAAATATGTGTACAAATATATCTCGACATCCTGCCATCCCTTCCTTCGGCTGAAGTGGAGTAGGAAATGAAAATTTTCTAGAACTAGCAGACTTCATATAAAAAAATTGTGGGATTGCCTCTTATAATTTGGAGGAACATCTTAAGAAAAAAAGAAAAGAAAAGAAGAGAAAATTCCATAAGGCTGTGTTTGGTTCATAGATTTGGGTAGGGATTTAGAAAAGGAACAGGAAAAACTGTGTGAAATGTAGTTATATTTCATTCACATTTCACCAACCTTTTGTTTTTCCTTTTCCAAATCCATGAACCAAACACCGCATAAAAGATTTTGAAATCTCTGGACAGCAATGAAGCTCTTAAGCCACATGCTTGATTTTCAAGAAATATATACCACAAACACTCAACCCTGCAAACCTCCCTCTCTCTTTCCACACTCTGATAGTTTTCAGGCAAGATTTCTCAAGCAAATGCATGGGATTTCAGTCACTAACCAGTTATAAACTATTCTGGAGGAAGCAAATCATAATAATTACCAGCAATTAAATAAAGTAAAATTCATACAGCATGGAGAACAATAAAAACTGGATGCTCATCGCAACAGAGGCTCCAAGTGGGTTTTGTAAGGCTGAGAAATCTTTGTAAGAATCATAATGTTAACCAAAACCTGACCAATTTATCAGTCATGTTAGAAGGCTTGATACAGAACCCAAGGACCACTATAATTGGCCAACCAAAGCCTGACCCTCCTGACCTATATACTCCATTGATTTGATATAATTCGCTTTAGAGCTGAAAAATATGAATTTTTTTCTCGTACATCGTTGAAATAAATGAATTCATAACAAATTAAAACATCATGTTGAGCCACAACACCTCACAATCAAAATTGAAAAGTTAAAAATCTAATCATTCCCAAGATTAAAATTTGTTAGATACCATATTTTCTAAGAACAAGCTTATTAAGGAGATATAAGCCCCCAGTAGGGTAGCCCTGAAACCGATTCCAAACAATTGAGTTTGGCTAATTGGGTCAGCTTCTTCCCTCTTGGAGAAGTGTTGACTGCAGCAGCCTAAAGAGACTAGAAAAAAGACATCTAATGTAGCTTCTGCATTCTTTCTCAATAAATGGAGTAAAATTGCAATCACAATAACCCATGAGAGAGAGAGAGAGAGAGAGAGAGAGAGAGAGAGAGTAAAAAAATGTTGGCCCAAACTTACAAGTTTCAATTGCCGAGGGTATGGACATGCACCAGGAGAACCATAATTAACAGCCAAGATATTAACACCGTCCTGTAATAAGACATTGAAAGAGAATATATATATGCACAAGAACAGTGAACTTATGTCACAATTTCTATCTGTCAAGAAGTAGAATAATGCAGATAAAAATTGAATAATAAACAATAGAAAATAAAGCAAAACATACAATAAATAAAAGGGGTACTTATTAATTAGTCCTATTCACTAGACTTATTTACCTACAGGTCCTAACTAATAAATTTAACACTATAAAAATAAGAGAGTGATAAATTTATCACTAAAAAATTATTCATAAAAAAAGAGACTGATAAATTTATCACTATAAAATTATTCATAAAAAAAAAAGACTAATAAAATTTGTCTTTATCACTTAATAAATTATATCAAATAGGACTTAATGGGTAATAAGTCTCAAAGTAGGACCTATTGGGTAATAAGTCTCCCAAGTAGGACCTATTGGTAGTTTACCCTAAATAAAATTACATCAAAAGGAAATATAACTATAGAAAAACAAAGACATGAAAATAGGAATGATAGTAAATTCACTGAATAATCGTTATAATACTTCAATGGTACACCTCATAAAACCAATCATGTCTCCCCATGCTTACATTTCCATACATGTGTCAACAACTAAAACTTTTCCCAACTCATCTTTATTTTTTCATTAGGCAGTGGAAACCTGTAACTTCTTATTTACTTCTTTCCTAGTATCATGTCATACATACATCTAGGACATGTCAAATTGCTTCTATTACTAACCAAAAAGGTATACAAATGATACTCTCGGTTCTTCATTTTTTTTCCTTTTGATATGCAACAAGTATAGTAACCAATAAAACTAAAGACATCGAACATGATTTATTTTGGCTTTAAACCTTTATGGGATACAAATTTTGCTTCTCACTGCCTCCTTATCATGTCAAAAAAGTGTCTAGTTATTAAAATGTCCTACATATCATAGATTTTACACTCATATGTTGGGATCCTAGCCTACACACTACCACCATCCCAAAGTAGCGATTGTACCAATTTAAGTAATACTGAAGATTTCAACAGACAATTAATAAAAATCATTTAAGTACTCGTCATCTAGAAGCATGTACTACACAAGACATGATTCCAGATGCACAAGAGTGTTGTTCAAATTGAAATATTACCATATGTATAACAAAATGTTCATCCAAACGATCCTGTGGAAGGCATCTCTGGAGGTAAAGGAAAACAACAGTTAACCACATATATATGGAAGAAATGTAGAAAAATAAGATAATCACTACAGCTAGAATTTACTGAATGGTAAGTGCATGGTCAAATTATATTCAACCACATAATTTTGGTAAAATACAGAAACAAGATAAATTATTGGAGGGAAACTGCTTATGCACTCATGCAACAGAACAAGTATCATGAAATTTTTGAATTAACTGAAAACTATTAAAAATAAGGATTTTTTGATGTATAAAAAACAAATCAAAGAAAAGACCGTGGACTCCATTGTAATGCATTACATATCAAAAGTTCGAACTACCTCCTCTTGAATATTAATCAATCTTACGTGGGCTTCTTCTTCCCTGTTTCTATAATAAATAAATAAATAATATCATATTTTGTCTTTATTAGAAAACCTTATTGGCTTAAACAAAAAATCTACTGATACAAATTTGTAGGTATTCCAAATCAGTCATGGCAAAGAAACAAAAAATTGGTATTGAAGTAAACACACTCCACTAAAGCAATCAAAAAAAGGCCGTTCAAAAACCAATTGGTGCAATTTCTTAAATAAACAAAACCAAATCAAACTAAACCTTGTGTTCCAATTTCTTGAATGCATATAAAAAATTAGAAAGATAAAGGAAGAGAGTACTTTAGTGTCAGTCAACACCATAAGTGCAAAAGGCTTGACTTGGGAAACCAACACCAAAAGTGATTCCCATGCTTGTTTAATTTCCACAAGAACTGAATTAGGAAATGCAATCAAACTGGAATTCCATGTTTAGCCTAAAGCTACTTGGGGTAGCTTTTGCCCAAATGCCCTTTTCCAAATGCGTTTTCAATTGTTTTCCATTTCAATGTTTTTTTCATTCTACCCTAAGCAAATTGATAATTTCCCAACTGCCCGTCTGACACAAAATAGACAACAAACAATACAAAAAGAAATTTCTCGGCCCCATAAAACAAGAACAAACATGTATTACTTAATGACCAATAACATAAAATGTAGCTGCCTAATTTTTAGACTGATTCCATCTTTTTAAAGTTTATAGTTGTGGTAGTAACACTAATAAATGATAAAATTTTCTCATATTCCATTATAATTCAAGCCAGCAAACAAATAAATCACTTTGTAGTAAGTGCAAAAATAACATTTCATCATCCACATCAACATTATTAAATCCAAATGCATAGAATCGGTAGCTCATAACTTTTGGCAGATAAAAGAACTTTTGAAAAGTAGCATTCAAACCAATTACAAGAACAATCACCTTTTCCACAACCAATTTTAGAATTTAATTCACCATAAATTGTTGCCCCAACAGGCACAATGTATATATTCAGATTCAGCTAGTCTCTACAGAAAATAACACAAGTTTGATGCTTTCACAGTTCAAGATCTAAATAAAGTTCAAAGAAAAAATTATCACCCAACTTAAGGGAATATTACATCTTAGAACATAGGTCAGAACCAACCTATTTCTAGCCATCAACTGACTTGTTCAAATTTTCAAAAATTTCATACCCAAAAGAAAAAAACCAGATACGTGTGTATTTCTGTCTACATACATAATGCATACACGAGTGTGACTGTGCAGACACTTTCTATTTTATTTTCAAGCATATCACTGTTATGGAAATTAATCAAATCGATTGTGAAGAACTCGATAGATCCTTCATCTGTAGAACATGACTGATGAAAGACTTACCGCTTTCACTGATGAAATGATGTAATCCCTCGCTGGAGGGCTCAAAACATTAGATGGCACCCTTACCCTGTAGAAATTGTCGCCTTCCAATAGCTTCTGCAATATTATAGCATCAACAGTTATTTCATTTTCTTTGGATTAGCTTATTGCATCAACGTTGCATAATGCAATAAGGGAAGATAACAAAAGGGAAAAAAATTATGTCTCTTCTTCTTTCCTATTTTGTTTATCCTGCACTCACCATGAATGGGAAGAAATTTAGGAAGAAAATATGTGGCATAGCAAATCAATGAAAAGTTAACATAACTTTAAATAATATCTAGGTATTTTCCTACCTTAACTTTTCTCCACACTTCCTTTTCCAACCAAACAAGGAGAAATAAATAACTTCTCCTACCTTTCCTCCTTTTTTCTCTTATTCCTTATTATTTTCTTTCTCCCACGTGAAAGATTACATAAAAGAAAAAGATGGAAAATGTGTATATGGATATGATGAATTACCTTGAACTTTTCCTTCTCTATTTCTGTAAAAGCCTCCCTTGAAAACCTAAGTTTGGTAAGAGTCTGTTACAAGTAACCTATAAAGTTAAACTACCAAAGGAATGGAAAAACACGAAAATCAAGTATACATAACAAACAAAAAGAAATAAGAAATGGTAAATTCTAATAATGAAAAAATAAAAATAAAAATTGTCAAAAAAATTTATAACTTCTCTTCTAAGGAGCCCTACACATAACAAACAATAAGAGTATTTTTCTTATCTACAACTACTAACAATCCCACTTTCATAAACTTTTATCAAATCTCCCTTAACCACCTCCTAACAATCTTGGAAGACAGAAATAATAAAGCCATCCGGTCCCGTTATTTCTCTCTCACACAATCAAAAATCACATCTTTAACTTCCAACTCTTAAAATGGCGCTTCAAGCCAAGAGGACCTCCCACTAGCTAATTGAAAACCACTCAACTCAAGATCCTCAATCCCTAGTCTCACAGCCCCACCCAAATATTACAATTTCAAATAAAAGAAAAATACTTCATTGACAATTTACTCTTCTCTCACCACAATACTTACAAATTCTAACCCCAATCCCTTAATGAATTTCTTTTTCCTCTTCTCATTTTGCCAGTGACCATGAGTACACTAGGAGAAATAGCAGGAGCAATAAAAGAGTCTATATAACACTGAATAAGACTCATTAGAGTAAGACAACCATTCTACTTTGCTTTGATTTGATGAATATTCTTTTCCTAACGTCTCAATAAGCAATACCACATAACATTCAAAGTTCAGTTCCCTTCCACTCACTCTCCTGATTTTCACTGTAGCATCACACACTAAAAGATAATCCAAAGTAACAAATTATATACATAGTATATACACAATTGAATTCCATCTCTCACACACACCAACAAAGGAACTGTCACAAAATCAAAGCAAAATAAATCAAAAATCTATACCCATACCCGGTAAAACAAAACAAAAAACAAAATTTAAATCCCAAAACACAAAATTAAAAAAAGAAAAGCATAAAATTTGAACATTCTTTTTTCTGCTCCCAATTTTCTAGGCAACCAAACAGGAAGATAAAAAAGAGAACCTGTCCGCCGTGAGACCAGGTCTTGAGGCGAGCAGTGAAGGTGCCGGCGGAGGAGAAGTCAGAGTCCCCAAAGGCGTGCTCGAGCGGGAACTGGACTTTGGAGTCCGGACCCGGATCCGATGATCTGGTTCGGGCCGGGCTAGTTGGCTGTGAAGGAGTAACAGTAGCAGGTGGAGGAGGAATGGATCGGGTAGGGGTGGTGAGTTGGAGATCAGGAGGAGATCGGGCCCCTTCGAGCCCGAACTCTTCGTCGTCTAGCAAAAGTTCGTCGGATTGAAAAGCCAACGAAGACGATGATAAACACATTGATATCACTACTATCGTTGTTATTAAGAACCAGTAGTGTCCATTCTTTATTCTCGTCATCGTCCCAGAAAGCGGAAGGAGAGAGAGAGAGAGGTGTTGGTGTTGGCGTTGGTGTTCGTGTTGGTGTTGGTCTGGTTTTGGTGGTCTAACGTTGAGAGTTGTGACTTTGAGGGACCTTTCTTCGTTGCCATCTTATTTGGGTTAAAATAGTTAATAAAAATAAAATAAATAAAATTGTTTTTAAGATAATATGTTATATTTAATTTATAATTATTTTATTTGTTTTTTCATAATTAAAATAATAATAATTATCTATTCAGGTCTTGTTTGGTAATAGATTTTTTGGTTTTTTGACTAAAATATGAGATAAAAATAAATAAATTTTTTAGATTTTTACGAAAAGATGTGCAAAAAATATAGAAAAATATAATCTTTAATTTTTTTGTATAAATTATAAACTTTTTAATTTTTTTAATAACTTTTTTATTTTTAAACTAAAATATCTACTTGCCAAACGACACAAATTATTTAATTATGTCAAAATAGTTATAAATAAATAAATAACTAATTAAAATAACTAACTTTCTAAACAGGCGAATAACAGAATTTTGAATTACGGACCAACTTGTATACAACTAGGAAATGGAGGGTGGGTTTAGTGGTACCTCACAAAATATTTACTAATTTTATAGAAAATTACTAATTGATCTGATGTACGAAAATTTATTTTTAAAATAAAATTAATTATGAATTTTAATATTTTATGTAAAAAAAAATTAGTAATTGAAAGTCAAATACAAACATATTTGTTAATGGGTGATAAAAAATTTATCACTATGTATGTGATCATACGTAAAAAGGCTCATAAAAATAATTTCTTTCAAAATTAAAAAAAAATGTGTATTATCAACTTGAAATCAAATCTTTATTTGTGTTAATCAAATTTATCAAAAATCATGAATTTCACTTGTATCACAATATTTTTTTCCTGAAAAAATGAATAAATAAATGGAAAATTCATAATATACAAATTGTGACTTAGTTATAATTTATGGTGTATTATTTTGATTATTAATCAAAAAAAATCTTTGCTAATTTCTTATTTTTGGGTTATATCTAAAGTAGTACATTGAGTCTTTAATTATAATTCAAGTGATGTTTGATTATGATCTATTATAATATTTTTATATAACAATATTCAAGTATTTTATTACATGAAAAAGTGCTTAAGGTGGGTTGATTCAAATGTAGGATTTATGCTTATATCAGTAAAATCATAAGAATTGTTCACATTGATGTATAAAAAATTACAAATTCAAATCATAAATAGTGTCCTCAAAAGGAATCAAGAACAAAATCTCTATAATCTTAATAATTTCAATTCTCAAAGGGGTTCTGATTAATTATGTAACACATCATAATAACTGCAAAATTTTTATTCTAACCAAATTATTTTTATATATATTTTCTGGTAGAACTTATGAATGTGCATTATCAGTAATACCATAAATTCAAAAATTTTATTTAAAAATTATTCAAAAAAATCAATAGATATCTTAAATATATACAATCATTATCAGTATTACCTTTTTATGACAGAGGTTATGAATGTGCATTATCAGTAATATCATAAAATCAAAATTTTTATTTAAAAATTATTCAAGAAACATCAATAGATGTCTTAAATATACATATTCATTTTTTATGAATCATTATTGTTACCCAAAAAACAATCTAAGAGGGGGGTGAATTAGATTTTTACAAATAAAAATAATAATATCCTAATAAAAATTATGAATAGCACAATAGATAAATATAGTTAATGAAATAAAAATAATTAAAACAAGTATTCTAACAACTATATCAATTAATGATTTTAGCACAATAAAAATATGAAATATAACTATGGAAATTTAAATAAAATAAAGAGATAAGGAAGAGAGAGGTAAACAAATTTATAGTGGTTCGGTTTTAACTCGGCCTACGTCAACTTCTCAAGTTTCACTTGAAATTTTTCACTATTCTCTAGCTTCACAGGGTGCTAGCAACCTTTTCACCGATTGAGCAATCTTCCACAGATTTTATAAAGACTTTATAAGTCAAGAACACTGAGTGTACTACACTCTTACAATGTTGAAAAGAATGTGTTTTTGCTTTAACAGAAAGTTACAAGAATTATCTCTCAAAGATAGATATAAAAATGAGACTCTGATTTTTCTGTAATCCTTAAGCAGGAAATATGGGCTTAAAGCTATACGACTTAATGTATAATTTATGTGAGAGGAGATGTAAACAAAAATTGAAGAACACTTCTCAGATAATTTTTCAGAGAATAGATGTGAGTGATTATAAATCAAATAATATTTTCTGATTTTTTTGTAACTTGTTTACATTAGAAACTTTGGTATATATAATGAAACTTATAGCTGTTTATAGCCATTGTATTCATTTGAATTTATAGTTGTTGTATTCATTTGAATATCTTCCACTCTATCATTACTAATTTGAATATCTTTCACTTGAACCTTTTGACTTGCTGCTGTACTGGGTTGTTTGAACCTTTTGGCCTGCTGCTGGGTTGGGTTGTTTGAACATCTGATTTAATCAAATATTAAATATATTCTAACAACATTTAGGAAAAAAGTTTTAAGTAATAAATAATTGGACAAAATAAATTTTGATTATATTTTTCTCTTTCAAATAAATTAAAACATAAAATCATCAAAATAAATGTTGATTCTATTTTTCTCTTTCAAATAAATCATCAAAATAAATTTTGATTCTATTTTTCTCTTCCAAATAAATTAAAAACATAATTAAATAAATCATTAAAATAAACAAGTCTAACAATTATTCTTTAAAATAATACTCCACACTATTTATCATTTGACATTTGTCAATTTATTTTCTAAAAGCTTAACAAAAAAAGTATTGAGTTTTATTATTTTAATCAATCAATATTAAATTAGACGCTTACACGTGTATGTAAATAACTTCTAGAAATATGATGTCTGACATAAAACACAATAGAAATAACTTTAATTAATGTAATGATATTGTATACTATGATATGCATTACAAAAGAATAATATTAATTTAAATTTAAATTAATTATTTTAATAATCTTAGCCATATTGTTCCATAAAAGTGTTACTTGAATACTATATATAATATATGGAAAAAACTTGGGACTCCCTTTTTGGGGAACCCCCATCACCCCCAATGCATTGTGATTGGCCAACTTTTTTTTTTTTTTTTCCCTCTCCTATCTTTGGCTGACATGTGTCTGTGGAAAGGGCTGTGGGGATCAAAAAAATGGGGTCTGTATCATTTCTGATAATATATTTAGTTAAATTATTTGTTTATTTTGATAATTTTAGTTCTATTGTGCTATAAAAGTGTAATTATCTTATAATGATTTTATATGATATATATTAAATTATAAGATAGTAAAATAAACACTCATTTTGATATTAAAAATAGTAGTTTTTTAGAAAAAGAATTAGTAATATAAAACTAAAAGTGATTATAATTATTATTTTTTATTTTTTTAGATATTTATATTTATATTTATGTGAACAATAAAAATATAGAGAAATAGAATCACAACAAATTTATTTAAAAGATTAAATATAAATATGGGTTTTTTATTGATAAGGATTGTCTTGGTTTGAATGGCAAGAGATACTCCAAAACGTGGTAGGAGTGTTTTGGACAAAAAGCAAAGTATGAGACTTATTAGAATAGTAAAAAAAAACAGTTTGGATTTAGTGGAATAAAACTCTTAGGAATGTGATTTATCAAAAAACCACCCAAAAATATGTTGTGATTGGATTAAAAAGAAGATAAATAAATTAAATATGTAGAGTATTGATCTTTTTCTTTAATATTATTTTTGAATTATTCATACATATTCTATATAGGAATATAAAATTCAAATTAAAAATAAATATTTTGTAATAAATAATTTAATGTTAAATAAAAAATTAAATATAAATTAATATAAGACATCAATAAGATAGAAAAAAAAATATAAAATATAAAAGAAAATTAATTTGATCCGTGCAATGCACATAATGACCCACATTCTTATTTATTTATTTATTTATTTGTATATCAAGATATATATTTTTTTCAAATATCATAATAGTTAAATAAAATATCAACTATATAAAATAAATCTGACAACGACAAAATGGAATACACGATAAAAAATATATGGAAAATAAATATTTCTTAAATAAAATTCATATAAAATTGGTTATTATAATTGAAATTGAGTTTGTGTAGAATTTTCTATGGAAAAGGCATGTTGGTGTGATTTTTTTTAGAAAAAAGTAAACCCTTAGAATGTGTCACATAAGAAAAGAAAAAACGTTATTTTTAATATAATATATATATGATATGATGATGATGATATGATTTTATAATATTAATTATTAAAATTTATAAAATTTCCTATTTATTACTGATTTAATTAATTTTTCTAAAACTTGCATTTAATTGCAATTTCTCTATACATAAATGTTAAAAGACAAAAATGAGAAAATTTGCAATAAAAAAAAAATTGGTCCATTGAAGTATAATAAACCTTGATTTTTTATTTTGTCAATCTAAATCTTAGTTTTATTTATTTATTTTTAATCCAAATCATCAGTTTATTTGTTAAGTACAACCAACGGAAAAAAATAATATTTTAGTTATTAAACTTAATGAAGATTTGTATTTTATAATTTTATGTACACCTACATTAAGTTTAATGGCCGAACTACCATTTTTATTGGTTTTACTTAAAATAAATAGATGAATATTTATATTGAAAACATATCAAAATAATATGATTTAATTTTATAAAATTAATTAAAAATTTAAGATTTATTTTGTTACAATAGTCAAATCCTAAGTTCTTTTTAATCATTTCTTCTTCTTTTTTTTTATTCTAAATCATTTCTTCAATATATATAGTAGACAAACTTATTGTTAATGTTGAAGCTTGTGAATTTTTTGTATTAAAATGTGTAAAAAAGTACTTTAAATATGTGTACATAAAAAAAGGATGTTTGGGTCATAAATTCAAATTTGGATTTCTTTTGCCCAAATTTTCAAGTGCTAAACTATTAAGTTTATAAGGACATATTTATGTGAAATGACCAAACTATCCATATTTCTTTTGCTCAAAAATCCACGCGCCTTTTTATTTGTTTAGAACCACGCCTCTATCTGTTCAAAATCACCTTTCTCCGAACCCATTTTTCTATCTTTCTCTCGTCCATCTCTTTCTCACCTTGTATTCCCATATCTACTTTCTTTCTTCTATTTTTCTTCTTCTTCTTTACCCTCTCCCTCTCTATCTACAATACCCTAACCCTAAACCTAGATCTAGCAGAGTTCGCAAACAGAGATCTTGAGTTCGACCCTACCATAGGGATGGCCAGAGGAGCGCTTCAACTCTAGCTTACGGGGTGGCACATCCGCTGAAGCCAACAACGTCGACAATGTCGCGGAGGGAGAGGCAAGCAAAGTCGACGAAAGGCTTGGTATCGGCATTGGGATTGGAGTTGGTGTAGACAAGGCCAATGTAGATAAACGAGTCCTAAATGGAAGAGTTGAAAGGAATGCGGAGTTTTCTGATCTCATGATTTAATCGAAAGGTCGTTGATCTCCGGAGTTGAGAAAAGCCATCAATGACTTCGAATCTTCTTCTCTGATAACGATGAAAAAAAGAAGTGAGAGAGACCATCAGACACAAGTGATGGAGGTGGATAAGGAAGAACATCGCACATATACTCTTTTTCTACCATTGGAGACCAAATAAGAGCAGTGAACCCATAAACTGTGACGCCCAAAAAATTTTTTTTTTTAGGACATCATAATAAGATTTAGAACTTAAAACCAATGTTGCCACCAATATCACTAACATCCATTAATTAACAACCCAGAAATTGAAAGTTTTCAAATTACAATTCTAATAAAACTTAAAACTTAGTCTCAGTACAATAAAAAAAATAAAACAACTATGAAAGAAAACTAGAGAAAACTAGGAAACGTAGGAAATGGTTCGTGGAACTTGGGGACTCTTCAAGCTAACCAAGGCTGAATGTCACCTTGCAAGGCCTCGGTGTTTCCTTTGTTTTCTTCGGTACCTGGCATAAAATGCCAGGGCAACGAGAATGCCAATGAGCGATGAGCTCAATGATATACTACAACCCGAAAATACTCACCCCGATAATAATACTCACAATTAATAAATAATGCGTATTAACAAAATAACAAGTAGCATTTAATAAGCATAACAGGAATGTCAACAATTAAAATAATAACAATAGATAAATAAATAATAATAATAAATGGCAAACGGAAACAGTAATTCATCATAAGGAAAATGCACACTTTTCTTTTTAAATTCCCATAGATTTAGTTTATCAGATAAATTTAAGTAACTCCCTGCGGAGCACTATTTCCACTCAACCGCTAAGCAATGGCCATGGGCAATTCTAACTCCCCTTTGGTCAAATATTCAAATGTTACTTGCTGTAACTACCAATGATGCCCACGCACCAGCGTTACGTACCCGAGTCGTGACATCACGGTCTGCCCCAAGGGAACAGTCTATGTTGCGACACTAGCACCACCAACCTTATATCGCCTACACCGATAAGAGCCGAAATACCTTCTCGTGCCATGTTAGGGTTTGCAACTCACTGGCGCAAGCTTCTAAACCGGGCTCACCCCATCACTTTTAAATTTTTAATGTATCATCGGTTCAATTTCGTGTTTCTTTACTTTGTCGAATTCACATTTTTTTTTTTATGCATGTGCGAGTTTTAGCTTGATAACCACAGTGATATAATGTTTATATAGCACAACACAATCATATATGGCAACCAAAATAAATGTGATAGAATGTCTTAGGAATCATCACAAAATTTCTTAAGAATTAACACACTTCTTCTTTCAACATTGTATGATCAAACAAAAAAAATATGAAACCCATACCAAACGAAGTTCAACCATTATAATATTTTAACTGGTGCTAGTTCATCGAGTTAGGAAAATATTTTGAGAAGAATACCAGGGCTAAAAAATTTTAAAATGGAGAAATAATTTTTGGAAGAAAACTGGTTTTCTGGAACAGTGAGTTACATTAACCTCCATCACAGGTGTTCTGTGTTCGAAAACTAAAAAGGGGCCTCAAACGGTGTCGAAAAGAGGCATGGTCAGAATGGTTTGCTAAATTTTTGAGTTTAGAACATATTTCCAGAGAGTGTGAAGACTGAAAACCAGTCGAAGATGGTCAAATAATTTTTATAAGAAAACTGGACAGATTTTGTCACATTTTGGAAACATTAGCGTTTCTCTCTAAATACTTAATAAAAAATTATGAAACCAGTGGCATTTGAAAGGTAACTTAAAAATCTAAATTTTTCGATTTGAATCACTTGAAAATTCATTCTGTGGAATAAACGGTGACCTGGTAAAGTCAGCATTATTGTTGCCTCCAAACAGCAACGAAGTTAAAAATATATTCAGGCCATGAAACGTTGTCAAATAATTTTCTTCAATATTATAGCAACATGAAAACATGTTAAACTAACTCCAGTAGTTTTAGATTTATGAAAGTATTCTCATGAGTTTGTTTAGGGTTTATTCAAAATAGACTAAAAATCTGTTTTGCTGGAAGTTCATTAGTTTGCGAAAAACACACTTTGTATCCACCATGAATCACATGCAAGACAAAAAAAATGTTTCTTACTATTATTCCCATGTGAAACTCTAATCCTTCATATTTACTTTCATTAGTGATAACAAAAAATAATATTTATGAAGAGTAAACACAAATTCATAAGTATGCAAGATTGATTCGACAATGGAGAATACTTGATCACATAAAGAGCAAAATCATTAGCTAAACCACCTAATCCATACTTGTAAGAAGGACAGAAATCACATATTCATAAGATTATCATTCTATCCAAATGTAACATGCATTGAGCATTGGTGTATTATCAATACACACTCTTGCATATTTTAATGTATAAATTTAGTTAAGAAAAACATCTAAGGGCAGATAGGGATTGAGTATTTTTTTACCTCAATGAAGTAAAAAAAATAATCCCAAGTGTTAAGCCTTTCTTCTCCTCTCTTCTCTCTTTCCCTCTTGCTTTCTCTCCCTCTCTTTCTCTTTGTTTTGCTCAGTTACGTATGTGTGTAATGGAAGGCTGAATAGTGCTCATAATTATAGGAGTTTGAGGGCCTAATTTATTATTATTATTATTATTTTATTTTTACTTTATTTCTCTTTTAGCTTAGGAACTATCATCTAATAGGATAGCTTACAATTTGTTTGCTTACCGTGACTGCCTTGACAAAGGCTTGGAATTGCCATCTATGCATGTAGGCATGGAGTATGCAGTAAGCAAAGGCATGCATTGGCATGCTTGGGCTGAATTCCTCTGCCAACATAAATTTTGATTTTTTTTTTTGTACAAAATAAAAATCAATTGAATATATATATAACCTAGTCACTAGATATTTTGCTCCCTGCTATTCTCTTACTAGTGTAGTTATTATTTATTTAACTCATTTAGTTTCCACAACTATATTTAGATACAATTTTTTTTTTTCACAGCAAGATGAATAATTTTATTTAAAGGAATCTAATATTGGTATTGACCATGATGCTATTAACATTAATATTTGATAATTTAATAATCACTATTAACTGACTTAATATTATTATTAATCAAACTAATTAGTTGTCTAAAAATTCAGGTTCTTACATAAACCCTAACATAATCCATCTCTCTCTCTCTCTCTCTCTCTCTCTCTCTCTCCTCATTCACATTTCTTTTAGAGAGATAGAGAAATAAACACATAATCCCTTGTAGATAGCTTCAAAAAATTTGTACAGATAAAATTTGGGATTAAAAAATATTAAAATAATTTTGACAGATAGTGGTTTGTATATATATATATATATAAAGAGAGAGAGAGAGAAAGAGAGATAAAATGCTTGAACAAATAGGGGAAATAGGCTTGATGAATTTCAATAGATATAGGAAAATAATATTGAATTTCAACAGATAAGGAAAAATAAACTTGTGAATTTGAACAGATAATTTGTTTGGTAAATTTCAACAGGTAAAAAAAATAAGCTTGGTGAATTTCAACAAATAGGGAAAATAAGTTTGGTTAATTTCAATAGATAAATTAAAAAAAATTAAAATAATTTTGATTGATATATACAATTTGAAAAAATAGGTTTAAAAAAAATTTAATAGATAAAAAAGATTTCAACAGATAGGTTAAAGGGTAAAATTTAAAATAAATGTCCTCCAAAATAACAAAATATATTTCTTACCATAATATTTTACAAAGAGTATACTTATCACCCAAAAAAATATATATATATATATATATAGTTATGGGACCTAACGCCTTAGACCATCTCCAATGGTTCCTCAAATGTTTCATCAAATTTAAATTTGATGAAAAAACTTACTTTTTGCTGCTCCAACCTAGCACCAAATCTTTCATCAAATCTAGGATTTCTCAAATCTTTCATCAAATTGAGGATGGATGTGCCTTTCATCAAATCACTGTTCATAGCTGTTGGATTTTCACCATTGGATGTCCCTCTCGGATGCCCACCTTAAGGCAAAAATTTGTGAAAAATTTACACTGGCCGATCGACCGGCCAGACATCTGCCCAGTCGACCCCCTACGTGACTACCTCAAGACAAAAATGTGTGAAAAATTTACACTGACCGATCGACCGGTCGGACATCCATCCGGTTGTCCAGTATTCTTATAAAGCTTTAAAAACCTCCGTTGGAGCACTTGATATCAAATGGACCTTTTACTCAAATTTGATGAAAAATTTGATGCACCGTTGGAGATACTCTTACACCCTCTTGAAAATGAACTTTTCAATATATATATATATATTTTTTAAAATTTTGAGCTATGTTAAAAAAATGTATTATGATGTCCTTTAATAATCACTTGTTAAAAAAAAATAGCAAAACTTATCATACGAAAGCCTATTAAAAAAGTTTATAAAATATTTAAGTGGTATATTTGTCACGACCCAACCCCCACCCCAAGGGATTAAAGAGGTGACCGA
Organism: Camellia japonica; assembly: GCA_030407325.1. Taxonomy (NCBI): domain Eukaryota; kingdom Viridiplantae; phylum Streptophyta; class Magnoliopsida; order Ericales; family Theaceae; genus Camellia; species Camellia japonica. The sequence continues at coordinate 72,005,736 of JAPPVO010000032.1, forward strand.
CCAGTAATTCGAGATTACCAAAGGCTTGTTTAACAATAAGATGATAGTAGAGGCTGGCGGAAGCCTTTAAATAATAAAGCATAATGTCCAATGAGCTGTGAAAACTTAAATGAACAAACAAGCCCTTATATATGTAACATCAAGCTTGTGTACAAACATAAACAAAACTTAGGGATTTAATAACAAAACCAATTTTAAAATAAAAACATTCATACACTTGATCAAAATTCAAAAGGGTGTATTCAAAACCACCCGTGAAACCTTGAAGCTTGATCGTTTGGAACCTCGCAGTGAGACACGAGAGTTAGCTTAACAAAAACAGAGTTTAGATTGGCGCCACTAAGTCCGATTTTGCACTTGATCACCTACATACATATATAAACGGTGAGCTAGAGCCCAGTGAATAACAACTCTGTAAAGAGGTTAAGAATGATGTCCTTATAGTATTTAAAACAGACAGTTATCATCAGTGAATCATTTTCTCATTTCAGAATCATATTACAGCCATAGCAGTTATATGTGGTACATCCATTAGCAGAACAGTATAATAGGTCTTAGAAGACCAAACAGTCATATAAGATGGCTATCAATACAGTAAACAGTAGTTCCAAGAAGTGGAACTGACAAAGATCTTTGTAACATTAACAGATGTTATGGATGTCGCGAATACATTTTACAAATAGGACAATCATTAATTTAGTTATAAAACATCATATCAGAAACAATGCATTTTATAGGTTTTAAAAACTACTTATAATTCGAACATATCTTTACAAGGTTGTTACTCACAGTTGGCTCCCTAAATCACGTGGCTAGTAGGGGCGGAGCTATGCTTTGATCAGTGGTGTCAATTGACACCACTAAACTTCAAATTTTTGATAGAACATATGTAAAAAATTATGAGTATTTACATATTGAACCCAGTGGGCCTAAATAAAATAAATTAATTTTTAAATTTTTACAAATTGACCACAGTAGGTAAAAACAAAATCAAACTTTATTCAAAAATTTAGGCTTCTAGAAACAAACCAAACATTTGTTTATTTTGGAGACTGGACATCGACTTTTCAACTTTTGGTTCTCTCCATTGACTATTGCTTTGGGTGTCTCTTATTATCACGTTGCTTCGTCCTTTATTCTTTTTCTCTCCAATGTTCCATTCCAATTGTAGCAACTAGTTCATTCATTCAGGTCTTCGTTCATTTGCTGAGGTAGTTGTGATTGCCGAGACTTTTGATCTAGTTTAGGCCCTTTGGTCTTTGATTGTGTCACCAAGGTTAGCTTTCTTTTACTCTAAAACCTTCTCTTTGTTTTTCTGTGTGATTCAATTATGTTGATGGGTTTGTCAATATTTGGGATTATATAGCAACTATGCTTAGGGTTTTTTTAGGGCTTATTAAGTTATGAGATTTTGGGGCTTATTAATGATTTTGTACAAGCATTCTGTTAACCTCTCTTGCATCAAATTCTAATTTTACTAGTTAACTATATTGATGATTTTGAATTCCATCTACGAACTACATATGATAAATTTGTATTTATCCATTGTATTTTGAATTGGAAATCTGTAGGATATATATATATATGTGGATGCTATAAATTTGTGTGTTTTATCATTGCTTTTGTATGATGTGTGAATCTAATAATACATTTTATTCTTATTATAATTTTAGGATCAGTTCTACTACGGATAAATTTATGATGAAAAATTCTTCCAAGCAAGCCACTATGGATAAATTTCTAAAGAGAAAATTGATTGTGTCACAAGATTCATCTCCTATCCGAGAAACTTATGGTAGTGATCAAATAGAACATTCTTCCAAGAAAAGTCATATTGACTTGGAAACTCTTCCCACAAATCCTGGATTATGTAAAAAAATATTAAAGTGTCATCCTAATGATCAATATGAGATTAGAATGGCATATTTGCTAAAAGGCCTTGTCAACCTAGTAACCACAAATTTCCACAAAGAAATATCAGTGGGGTTTTGCGTCGATTTAATCCAAAATGGTTTAAAGAGTTTGGCAGTTGATTAGAGTATAGCATAAAAAAAGATGCTGCATTTTGTTTGTGTTGTTACTTATTTAAGCTCGACACTGGAAAACAAGCCGGATGTGACACTTTCGTTACTGGAGGCTGCACATCTTGGAATAAAAAAGAAAGGCTAGTAGTTCATGTTGGAGATTGTAACAATGCTCATAACCAAGCTTGGAAGAAGTGTGAAGATTTAATGAAGCAAAAACAACACATCCAAGAAGTTTTCTGTAAGCAATCAAATCAAGCTAAAATTGACTATCGGACTCGCTTAAATACATCAATTGACTACGTAAGATTCCTTTTATGCCAAGGGTTGGCTTTTCGTGGTCATGATGAATTAGAGAATTCAAGTAACAAAGGAAATTTCCTAGAGATTTTACAGTTTCTTGTTGATCACAATGAGAGCATAAACCAAGGTTATCTTGCAAAAGGGTCCTAAAAATATGAAGTTGGTGACACCTGAGATTCAAAAAGATATAGCAAATTATGCTGCATGTGAAATTACCAATGCCATCATTGAAGAGATTGGAAATAAGTTCTTTGCGATTTTAGTCGATGAGTCTCGTGATGTGTCAACTAAAGAACAAATGGCAGTTGTTTTGTGATATGTGGACAAAAGATGGATCATTACAGAAAGGTTTCTTGGTTTCATGCATGTCGCAGATACCATTGCTTTATCCCTTAAGGCAACAATTGAATCCTTGTTTTCTAAACATGGTTTAAGTTTATCAAGAAGATGTGGTCAAGGTTACGATAGAGATAGTAATATGCAAGGTGAATTCAATAGTCTTAAGTCCTTAATTATGAAAGAGAATGTAGAAGCGTTTTATGTTCATTGCTTTGCTCACCAACTTCAATTGACTCTTGTAGCTGTTGCAAAAAATCACATTGATATTGCTTCACTTTTCAATTTGGTTAGTAATGTCTTGAATATTGTTGGAGCTTATTGTAAGCGTTGGGATTTGCTTAGAGAGACACAAGCTGCTAAAGTTGTAGAATCATTAAGCAATTATAAGATTCAAAGTGGGCAAGTGATGAATCAAGAAATTGGTCTTAAGTGGGCTAGTGACACGCGTTGGAGATCACATTATGGAACACTTCTAAACTTGATTGCCTTGTTTGCTTCAGTGATAAATGTTCTTGAAGTTGTTGAAGATGATGGCTCACACTCGGGGTAAAGAGCTGATACTCATACTTTTATATGTGTATTGGAATCCTTTGATTGTTCCTTTAATCTATACCTGATGAAAAATATCTTGTCAATCACAAATGAATTATCTCAAGCTTTGCAAAGGAAGGATCAAGACATTATAAATACTATGTCACTAGTCAAAGTGTGCAAGCAACGATTGCAAACAATGCGAGATGAAAGATAACAATCTCTATTAACTGAGATTTCCTTATTTTGCAAAAAGCATGATATCCCTATTTCTAATATGGATGATATATTCATACTTCCAGGGAGATCGCGACGTAGGACCCCACAAATTACAAATTTACACCATTATTGCATTGAGCTATTTTATACAGTTTTAGATATGTAACTTCAAGAGCTAAACAATCGTTTTACTGAGTTAAACACTGAGTTACTTATTTGTGTGGCTTGCTTGAATCTGAGAAACTCATTTTGTGCTTTTGATAAATAGAGATTGGTTCGTCTTGCTTAATTATATCTACCTGAGTTTTCTACAGTGGACCTCTTGGCACTTAAGAATTAACTTGAAAACTATGTTATTGATATGCGCTCACACAATGAGTTTTCTGAATTAAAAGATGTTGGTGACCTTGCAAAAAAGTTAGTAGAGAGAAAAAGAGATATTGTATATCCTTTGGTTTATATGCTTGTCAAACTATCATTGGTTCTACCAGTCACAACTGCAACTGTGGAAATATCTTTCTCTGCAATGAAATTCATAAAAAAATGATTGCGTACCATAATGGGTGATAGTTGGATGAATGATTGTTTGGTTACATATATTGAAAAAAGATCTGTTTGATAGCATAACTAATAAGGCCATTATGCAGCGATTTCAGAAAATGAAAAGTTGTCGCGAACAATTGTAGTAGTGTACATATTTATTTATTTTTGTTGAAGTAATGGTGTTAATATCCCAATATTTTGTTTTTACTTGTAATTTCACTAGTTTGGGTTACTTTGTCAATGTGATTTGAGAATATATGAAATTTACAGAGTATTATGTGAATGTTAATGCTGACAGATTGTGTAGAACTAAAAATATGATATATAACATTGATGATGCTTTGTTAAATGACCCCACTAAAGGGAATTCCTAGCTATGCCACTGGTGGCTAGAGTGCAGCGTCTGACCTACGTAAACACGTTCAAGCACAACATTTCAAAACACAATTAATTCATTCAGCTGGTTCTTAAACCTATTCGGTACTTGTTTGTTTGGTTATTCCTAATTTCTCTAATGTTCATACCATGCATATAAATGTGAAATACATTTGAAAACCATGCAAATGGAGCCTCGAAAATCCGAAAAACTGAAAGAAAACAAAATCGGAACCGCGCCTGAAAACCACACGTGCGAAACCACCACCGCACGTATGCTCCACATGTGCAATTAAAGCATAATACACTTTGGAACAAGAGAGGTTTGGTCGCACGTGCAGTCTGGGTAAAATCCAGTCCGAAAAATGTTTTTTACATTTGAAACTCAAGCTTTTCAAAATCTAACTTCAATTACATGCATCTCAAGGCCCAAACCCCTTTAAAACAACTTTAATATAACATATATAACTTTAAACAACAACCATAACTTCAAATCAAACCTCAATTTTCATACACAAGATCAAATTCTTTGGGAAACTTTTAGAATCATGAACTATAACTTAAGAGCTTCAACTCAAGCTTAAATGTAGAAATTCTTTTGAAATCATGAGAGGCCATGCAAGAAAACAAGTTTGTGGTCATGATTTTCATGAACTTATGCCATGCATGTTCAAATCTTGAACTAATTCCTTCAATTCCTCTCTTTTATGTTCATGTAGGTTCTCACTCTAAACTTGACCTTAAAACCCTTAAATAACCATGAATCCATTCAATTTAAGCTTCAATCTTTCAAGATGATGAGTGTGTAAGCCCTAATTTCATGAGATTAATAAGAAATTCTTATCTTAATGCTGTATTTGGTTGAGGGATTTGGAAAGAGAAAGGGAAAATGTGTGTGAAACTAGGTGAAATGTAGGTATATTTTATTCACATTTCACCAACTATTTCCATTTCCCTTTCCAAATCCCTCCTCAAATCCTTCAACCAAACACAACATAAAGGGTTGATTACTGAAGATCTTGCTTGTATAAGGTCTCGGTGTCCCATATCGGGAATGGAAGGAGAGTTCCTGGGTTATAAAAGTAAAAACCCTTATATAGCATCGATGCCTTTTTTCGGGTGGTAAAATCCTTAACAAAATTCCCTAGTTAAGCGTACTTAAGCTAGAGTAGTTTTGGGATGGGTGACCCACTGGGAATATCAAATCCATGCAGGCGTGACCCAAAGCGGACAATATCAATGACATGTGAAGGATTGGGGTGTTACAAATGGTATCAGAGTCGACTCTCCAGAGTACCGAGTGTGGGCCCCTAGTGTCTCTCGGTGCATGTGGCTGGGCTTGTGAGCTGGCAGGCTACTACACGGGGACATATAGCCTTAAGGGGGGTGGATTATAAGCTCTTGGTGTCCCATATTAGGAATTGAGGGAGAGTTTCCACCCACCAAGAGACGCTAGGGACCCACACTTGGTATTCCGGAGAGTCGGCGCTGATACCATTTGTAATGCCCCAACCTTTCACATGACATCGATATTGTCCGCTTTGGATCACGCCCGCACGGATTTGTTATTCTCAGTGGGTCACCCATCCCATAACAACTCTAGCCTAAGCACGTTTAATTGGGGAGTTCTGCTAGAGGTTTCACCACTTGGGAAAATGCCTCGATGCTATATAAGGGTCCAGGTTTTTACTTTTATACCTGGACCCTTAGGCCTTTTCCCAGGTGGTGAAATCCCTAGCAGAACTCCCCAGTTAAGCCTGCTTAGGCTGGAGTAGTTCTAAGATGGGTGACCCACTGGGAAGAACAAATTCGTGCAAGCGTGGCCCAAAGTGGACAATATCGATGACATATAAAGAATTAGGGCGTTACAATTATAACTTTAAAAAAAAAAAATTAATACATGTGCCCTTTTTATAATTTGCCTTAAACATACTATATATGAATAAACAAAACAAAAAATACCAAATTACTTTACTTTACTACATGACAATTACGATACTACCCTTATCACTTTCATTTCTTCATTACTTAAAACTATATCTATTTTCCAATTCTAACAGTTCCATCACAACCACCACTACATGCAAACACTTTAATGTCACCCTTACATTGTGCAAACACCCCTTATCCAGTTATTTTTTATAGTCACTCTCTTCCCTACTACCCATAATCCTTTCTCTTACCATACTCTATTACCTCTTATCTCTTCCAACTTCCAAATTCCAAATTCTACATTCGAACTCTCTAAGACATTTCAGTAATACATGGGAAAGGTATTTCGTCAACATTTAATAAAGGCCCTCATTCCCTTACTTTCCACCATAACAATACCCCATCATCTACTACTACTACTACTACTTGTAACACAGAATAAAGCACACATAGAAATGTAAATAGATAAAGGTAATGCAAAGCTACAACGAGTGCGATCCTTATTTTCTTTATTATCTAATTTGTTGATTTCAAGTTATACATAAATCACAAGTTCATATGAAGAGGTAGCAAGGGAAGTAATGGAAGTGAGTAAGGAATAACAATTGATAAATGGGTACTAAGGTGAGAAAAGGGTAATGATTGGTGATTGAGGTATGTAAATAGTGAGGATGTGAGACTATAAATGGTAGATAAGTGGTTGAGTGAAGGGATGAGTGGGACATGTACGCCTGAGATGAGAATTAATGGATGATGTTAGTCGACTAAGGGATGAGAGGAGCTAGGGCTAGTAGTAGCAGTTAGTGATGGGTGAAAGTGGTTACAATACATTTATTTTGTCTTTTTGTTCACTATCTTATTTCATTTATCGATGTGTGATGAATGGTGATGATAGAGTGAAAAAAGGTTATGGGAGAGATGATGGATTTATTACTTATGTCACGTATTGCATATAAGCCATGTTTGATTTGGAGTTTGGGAAGTGGTATTGGATTAATAATCCATGGACTTCACTTATACCATTTTGTTTGTAAAAGAATAGTATGGGATTGCTAATTCCATGAGACAGATGGGATTGCCAGTCCACTCCCATGAATTGATGGCTAAAAGATCATTTTGTCCTCTATTTTACAAAATTAGCAAAGTTATCTTCTATGTGATAATGGCTTTTATGTAATTTGTCTATTTAATCCTAACTAACTAATACCACAACACTACTGTACAAACAAATATATTTTATCTTGTATTTCCAATCTAATACCACCACACTAATAATTTTCTCACTCAATTCTACAATACTCATAATTACATACAACCTAATCCGCAAAACAAACTTAGTTCTACATATGTTGCATTGAGAGTAAAGCGGGTATTCTGTAAAATAAAAATGTTGATAACAACAAAATTAGGACTCATTTGGGGATACGATATTTTAGTTAAAAATTGAAAACGTCACTAGAATTTAAATTTGATGAAAATTTAGTAAAAATGGTATTCTAATTGTTTCACCAAATTAGTATCAAATGAAGGGAGTCATACTTTTTTCATCAAATCAAGGGAGCATTTAACCTTTCTGTTAGACTTATTTATTTTGATGATTTATTTAATTATGTTTTAATTTATTTGAAAGAGAAAAATAAAATCCAAATTTATTTTGATGATTTATTTAATTATATTTTAATCAAAATTTATTTTCATGATTTATTTGAAAGAGAAAAATAGAATCAAAATTTATTTTGTCCCATTATTTCTCACCTAAACCTTTATCCTAAATGTTGTTAGAATGTATTTAATATTTGATTAAATCAGGAGTTCAAACAGCCCAAAACAAAGGTTCAAACAGCCTAGCACAGCAGCAGGCTAAAAGGTTCAAAAGGTTCAAGTGGAAGATATTCAAATTAGTAATGATGGAAGTACAACGATTATAAGCGGCTATAAAGGTTCAAAAAGCCAAAAGGTTCAAGTGAAAGATATTCAAATTTGTAATGATGGAGTGAAAGATATTCAAATTGGTAATGATGGAAGTACAACGGCTATAAATTTAAATGACTACAACGGCTATAAATTCAAATGAATACAACGGCTATAAACGGCTACAATTTTCATTATATATACCAAAATCTCTAATGTAAACAAGTCAAAAAAAAAAAAAAAACTGAAAATATTTTTTGATCTATAATCACTCACATCCTCTCTCAGAAATTATACACTGAGCCTTATATCATTAAGCTCATCTTTCTTGTGTGAGATTTACAGAAAAATCAAAACTTCATTTTATATATCTATCTTTGAGAAATATTTATTGTAAACTTTCTTTGAAAACAAAAATACCATTTCATCTTGTAAAAGTGTTGCAAACACTGTGTTCTTGAAATCTTGAGAGTGATTGTGAATCACCTAAGATTTGCAAGGGTTTGGGCTTGTAAAGTTTGTGTAAAATCCGTGGAGGATTGCTTCATTTGTAAAGAGATTGCTAGCACCCCTGTGAAGTTAGAAGATAGTAAAAAATCTCAAGTGAAGCTTGAAGAGTGGATGTAGGCTTGGTTGAAGCCGAACCACTATAAATCTGTTTGTCTCCTCTTCCCTAATCTCTTTACTTCCCTACTACTGCTATAGCTATCTAATATTCATGTGTTAATCATTTGATTTATCCTGTATGTTAGTTATACTTCATTGTTATTTTGCTTGATCATTTACTGCTTAGTTCATCATTGTACTTGTTAATAATTTGTTGTACGAATAGTTAATTTTATTGGGGTATTATTAATTTTAATTTGTAGAAACCTAATTCAGCTCCACTCTTAGTTGCTTTTTGGGTAACACTTTCATCAAACTTCAAAGGTGACCGTTGTTGGACGATCGACAGGACAACTAGGTGGATGATCAGATTGGAAAAGATTTGATAAAAATTTATTCTAAGCTAGACGATCGGCCAAATTTGATAAAATGATTGGAACGCATCATTTCAGATCAAACTTTTACTTAAATTTAATGAAAAATTTAAGTAAGCGTTAAAAATACTTTAAAAATTAAAAAGTGTTTACTCATAAATAATAATAAAAAAGATTCATTCAGTTTTACTATAGTTTTGCACTTTTTTTCTTAAAAAAAAAATAAAATCGTAAACTACTCATATTTTAACAAAAAAGTTCAGAAACAACTAAAAAAAAGCATTTCCCAAATGAATCACAATAGTGCGTTTGGTAATTGACTAATACAGGAAAAAAAAAAAATATTTAAAAAGTCAAAAAAATAAATAAACAAGAAGATCATACAAAATAATAAAAAATTCAATCTTATTTTCTCTACATGTATTTTTTTTCCACAAAAAATCAAAAAATCTGATAACATTAAAATGTTTTGGCCTATTTTTAACACTAAAAAAAAAAAAAAAAAAATCACAAAAATCCACTACCAAACTAACCCTAATTTGTTTGGAAAAAAAAAGAGCCGGTCAAACATTTATCTATATTTTGCGTAAATTATATTGCGAGTGTTTCAAAACTTACTAGATTATTTCAGTCATTCACTATTTTTGTAAGATAATTTTTTATATTTAAAAAAATGATTGAATTTTTTATAATTAAATGTAATATTAGTGAGAAAAAAATAAAATAATTATAAATTTAATGTAATATTAGTGAGAAAAAAATAAAATAATTATAAATTTAATGTGATATTTTATTTTATTAATTATTTTAACTTATTTTATTTTTATTTTTATTTTTATGTTTATTGTGAATTTTAACCTAATTCGGCCAAACTCTCGCTTCCCAAACAGCCCTTATAATCAGCCGAAAAGAAAAGAAAAGAAGTAAAAAACACGATAGCATCACTCTCGAATCCTTTTCCCCCAATTCTCTGTTCCCAGCAGATGTTCACTCTTTAGAAAAACCCTAGAGAGAGAGAGAGAGAGAGAGAGAGAGCGCGAAGAAGTGTTGCTTTAGTGAGAGAAAGAGATGGATGCGCTAAGGAAGCAGCTCGACGTGCTGATGGGAGCGAACCGGAACGGCGACGTGAGGGAAGTCAATCGCAAGTACTACGATCGTGACGTTTGTCGTCTCTTCTTGGTCGGCCTCTGTCCTCACGAACTCTTCCAATTAACTGTAAGTCCCATAATTTGATTTGATTTCTCTATCTCTACATATATATATATATATATATATGTGTGTGTTTATGATCAGTTATTATTGTAGCTATTTTTTTTTATTTGTTTTGTTTTGCTTTGTTTGATTTGAGATGGTTGGGTTATTAATAGAGCTATAAGGTTTCTTTCAGGGCAGATTAAGTTGTGGATTGAGCCCTAAAAGCGAGAGAGCTAGGAAAAGAAATGGAAAATAATTGTACTCGAATAGAATTAGGTTTCAAGGAGTAAAAAAAATAAAATAAAATAAAGGGAAGGGTAATATGCACTTTCACCTTTGGATTGTGTGTCTCTCACTTTGTCCCCTAAGCTGTTGGTCGGTTCCAACAATTTTCGGCAGTAGTTGTTGTGGTTGAGAAGGGAAAATGCTGAGGCAATCTGAACCGGTCCGAAACTCAACCCAATCCCAATGGTAATTCATGTAAATGTGAAAAAAAAATTGTTTAACCTAAAAACACCTTTGCCAAAAAAGAAAAAGAAACAGCGACCATCGCCATTCTTCCCCAGTCCCCTCCATGCCATCCCCACCTCCATATCCCCAATCATTGCTATGTTCACCATCGTCCCCTACCTCCATAGCTCCAACCCGCCACCACCTTCACTATTGCCCTTTCCCAATACGGAGAGAGGAGGTAGAGGAGATGGAAGTAGTGGGGTGGTGGCAGGTTGGGAGAATGGGTGAGGGAGGGGAAGAGGGTGTTGGGATTAAGGGTTTGGGCTAAGTTAGGACATTTTACAAAAAATACCAAAATTGACTCTTAATCCCAACGACAGTTGTAATTGGATTGAAGCGGTAAAAGTCAAATAGTTTAGGGGGCAAAGTGGGAGAATCTTTTCTTTGAGGACCAAATTGAGAAAATGCCCATACTTCAGGGGTGAAAGTGTAATTTACCCTATAATAAGAACAAATAATCATGTAGAATACAGTTGCTTAAATGAGTTTCTGAAAATGTTTAGTGAATTTGATCTAAAAAAGGTGGCTTCCATAAGTAGTTGTCAAATTCCATGATCAACTGGAGCCTAGTGCATTCAAACGCTGTGCCACCCCATTAAAAATAAGAAAGGAAAACTGTTGTGAGATTTTGGTTTCATGAAACAATGTCAATCTGGAGTTATTAGGATCAACTATTTTTTTAATTTTCATTTTCTTTGCTGCAAGACAGTTCATAAACTAGTTCTCTCTCTTTTTTTTTTTTTTGCTTCTCTAGAATGCTATTTAGGTCTCGTTTGGCAAGTGGCTTTTTTAGTTAAAAAGTCACTAAAAAAATAAAAAAGCCAACAACCTATACCAAAAAGTCAAAGATTCCATTTTCTCTCTACTTTTTGCACATCTTTTCGTAAAAAATCAAAAAATCATTCCAAACATACTAGCTTTTTTACATCATATTTTAGTCAAAAAGTTATTAAAAAAGCCTGTTCTCAAACGAGGCATAGTTGGAAAGTAATCTTATTAAAAAAAGAGGAAATATGAAAATCTGAACTTTGTGTTGATTTGGGACCAAAGACTAATGAAAAAAGTTATTCAATTATGTATTGTACGACTGTTTGCTTGGGTTGTTTTCCATCATTTTCATCATGAGACTTCAACTGTTTAAACCATTAGCCACTGGGTCTGTGTTGACTGTTGAAAAAAAAGACTCTGGCTGACAACATTAAAATTATTGGGAAAGCTTGACAAATATAACTAGTTTTAAGTGGAAATTGATGGGGACTTGTTCCCATTGTTGGATAAGTCTTCATTATGATGAGACATTTGAGAAATAATAAGAGGGTGTTTGGCATGTGCTAAATTAGTATACTTTTTGACTTTTTACGAAAAAACGTAAAATATGGGTTGGGGTTGAAGTAAGAGGTGATGTGATCCAAATGAGATGGTTGTGACCCAAACAAGATAATGTGCCAAACAGTGCCCAAATTTGCTGTTTTAGTGAAAAACTTTGTATTGAGGACACTAATTATATTTAACATGTGCTGTAGTAATTCTTGAGTTTAAGGTACTTGGATTCTCATGCATGTCAACAAACTATTGCTTTTACTTTCACATATTGGTTTTAGTGATATTTTAGTGCTCCTTTATGTACGCACTATATCACTATCTTAATTATTTTTCTTTTGTACTTATTTTTCTCTCCAGAAAATGGATATGGGGCCGTGTCCGAAGGTGCATTCATTGCAGCTAAGGAAAGAGTATCCTTTTTTATCACATGAAACACCAATTGGTTCAATGTTTGTTCTTTCCCTTATGAATGATAAAGGATATATATTTTGGTTGGTGACTAGAATGACATATTGTAGAGGTTGGTTTGGGAATTTGCTATTTTAGTAACTTTTTGACTTTTCTGCTAAAATAGAAGGTGAAAAAAATTAGTATGTTTGGGATTATTTTTTGGTTTTTTATGAAAAAAGTGTAAAAAATAGAGAAAAAAGTGTAAAAAATAGAGAGAAAAGGGAATTTTTGATTTTTTGGTATGGTTCTTTGGCTTTTTAGCTTTTTAGTGACCTTTTGACTTTTGTAGGATGTTCCGAAACCAAGCCTATAAGTTCTTTCCTGGTTATGTATATGACATATTGTATATACGTCTTTTTAGAATAGATGTAAATTATTTAGAAATTTACTTTCCAAATTCTCTCCCATTCATGTGACTTCTTCAAACATTTTATAAAATTAGAGGATCCAAGTGTCTGAATTGGGTGGTGCACTGGGTGAAGTTGAAGAGTACGTAACACAGGATGTCATACGTTGGAATGTAAAATTTTTATAAATTTGGAATGTGTTACTTTAACTCTCTGCAGATATGAAGAAGCCAAAGCAAAAGGTCTCGATAACTATGATAGGGACTTGGAGGATGTTATCGATAGACTTATTGTTGAGTGTGATAGAAAAATTACTAGAGCTCTCAAACGTCTTGAGGATGAGGATGCAAAAGCTGCTATTGCAATTTCCGTGACTGAGGTTACACAGGTGATGGTTGAGGATGAGGGCACATTCTAGTAGTTATCATTTATTGCAGTTACATCTCCTGTCCTTTTTTTATTTATTTGTTTTGTGTGTAATGGTTTGTTGATTTGTTTGAATTGCAGACACCTGAGATTATTGAGTTATCGAAACAGATCAGGGAGAAGTTGAAAGAAGTTGATCAATATGGTAAGTTCCTTTTGGATTAATGTACTTTTTCTACTTTATCTTTTGAGGGTCTTTGCTATTGAGAGGTAGGGTATTTCTTGTTATTCTAGTTTTCTATACTTATGTTGTTTGCGGCGTCTTGGTTCCAATTGCAGTCTTTGTAAATGCTGCATACTCAAATGTGCAAGATGTTTATTTGGGTGCTGCTTAATCTATTGTATCATATTGCATGTTGTATTGGTGGAAATATCTTTGTTTGCACTTGGACCACTTGAACATGGTTTCTATTCATTTATGAAATGTGGATGGAAGAATATATTTATTTGGTAATGCTACAAGAACCATTCCCTTTTATCACTTTTTATTTATCAATGAAAAAAAAAACCCCTTTTACCGCTTTGATGTGACACACATATATTGGTTGGATATTAATGACAATAATGAGCCTCACATGAATGTTATTAATATTTAAGCAATGTGTATGTGCCACATTTGTAATGTGGTAAAAGGAGATGGTCATTGTAGCATTACTCTATTGATTTTGAGTGGGGACTGGGGAGTTATATTGCTTGCTCTTTTTTGGCATTTTAACGTGTTACAGCGTAGGAATCTTGAGAGTGGGGTAGTGGTGAATTGGGTTTCCAAATAAATCTCGACAAATAAAACAATGACAAAAAATCCAGAACTTAAATGCAAGATATCTAAAACTAATAGCCTGGGCCCAATGACAAGTACAAGAATATTCATGCAATGGAAATAAGGAATACTTAGATGATATAGAATGGTTATGCAATAAATAACTGCAAAGAAAAGAGAGTAGAGGAGAAAATCGAATGCTATAGGAGTTCAACATAATGCAAGCTGTTATTCACTCTCCAAGGCTGTCTGTTGAGTCACCAATTTTCCTAAGAGCCTAAGCTATTAGGAAATAGGCCCAACAATGTATGTCAAGCTATCTAATACCCTCCTTCAAGTGCAACCCCGTCTTGCATGTGAAGAGACAAACAGAATGAGAACCAAACAACAAAATAGAGAGGAAGAAACCAAACAGAGATATAATACCAAATACTTACGAAGAGACCTGAAGTAAAGATCTCTCTCAACCAGAGCTCTGATACCATGTCAAGTCACTAATTTTTCTTAAAGCCTAAGCTATTAGGAAATGGGCCCAACAATGTATATCAAGATATCTAACACTCTCCTTGGTGTGCAGTGATATTTTGTGTGTATTTGAAAAAGAGGCCAGTGACAAAATTACGTATTATAATATGATAATTACGTTCCATCTAAAATTAAAAAATACGGTATTGAGAGAGAGAGAGAACCTTGTTGCAAGTCTGACCCGAGAAGTAACTAATTGAAGCTGAAAAAGAAGAATTGAAGCTTGAAATCAATGTCTTCACAGATTGGAAGCCAATGAATTGTTGAATCAAAACCCTTGGTTTGCTTCTATGTCGTATTTCTCAGACACCTCTCATTTTTCCTATGCCTAGGCCATTGAAGTGCAAAATGGGCAAAATGCATGTCTAAGGTGAACACCCAAGATATGTACACCAAGATGGCATCAAGCATAAAATTGAATGCCTTGAGGCGTTATTGCCCCACCTCGCCTCAGTGTGCGCCTCATCTTCACCTTTGAAAACAATGGCTCACATTTGATATAAAAAAAACTTTCTAGCAAGGTTCTGAAAAGCGGTTGCAGTTGCCGTAACGGTGGCGGTGATGCGGTTGCGGTTGCGGGGTGTAAAGGCCGTAGTGTAACGGTTGCAGTAACCGAAACCGTGAATTTTTTATTTTTAGCACAATTTGAAAAAAACTTACCAATACGCATATTTTTTTTCCATGATCATATTTATTGGATTAAAAATAAATATTGATAAATTTTTAAGTATGATCAAATATATTTCATATTTTTAAATCACTATAAACTGAGTTTTTTACATTTTATTTTAATAATTAATGACTTTATATTATACAAAAAATCAATCACTAACTATTATATATAAGATAAATAATGATAAAAGTAAGAGAATAAATAAGAGCCTAAATATATATATATATAGTTTAACCAAGCCAAATAGATAATGACCATACTTATTATTATTATTATTATTATTATTATTTTCAAACAATATATAGATAGACACACAAACAAAATGATTTAGTGATAGCAGCTGAATAGAATAACATAGGTCTTACAGCTTCAACAAATCAATAACATGTTCTTCATCTTCCCTCTTCTCTCTCTATCTCTTGCTCCTACATTTTCTCTCTTTATCTTCCCTCTTCTCTATATCTCTCTTCCCCCATTTTCAGTTTTTTTTTTGTGTGTTTTTTCGAAAGAAACAGTTTGGAACCGTTACGTAACGGTGCGTAACAGGCCGTTACGGCTGTTATGGCACCGTTACGACCGCTATGGCAGCCGCTACGGCCGACATACCTGTGAATCTCAAGCACACTGCAAAAGCGGCCGTAACGGGTGGCGGTAACCGCCAAAACCGTTACGTAATGGTTGCGGCCGCTTTTTAAAACCTTGCTTTCTAGCCTTTGACGTGGATGAAAGAGAAATCCCCCCTTTCTCATCAATCTCATCCTGGGAACCATAGACTTCGATATGGGTGCAGTGTTTGTGTTTGACAAGTATCAGACATTGACACACCCCATACACACGTGTCTACTTGTCGGACACACCACGTAGCGTGCCAATTTTTTTAAAATTATTATTATTATTTTTTTTGCAGGATACATTGGGAACATTTTATAGACCCTGTCTTGTGTTTGGACATGCCTTGGAACACCTTTGTGGGGGGTTTTTTTGTGTTTTTTTTTTTATTTTTTAAATTTATAATTTTAGAAAATTAATTTAGGATCAAACTAAAAATATGGAAACAAAGAGGGAAAAAATTACAATACACCCACATGAACATTGATATTTCTTATATCTATGTGCTCTGTATTTATATTCATATACAAAGCAAATGAAGATATATAAAGAATATATTTTTTTTGTCTTATTCCCACCTTGTCCGTATTCTAATTTTTTAAAAATTGCTGCCCTGTGTCTGTGCCCATATCTGTGCTTCTTAGATCCTAACCAATTTCAATTATATTCTGAATAATTTACACCATCTTATGTCAGAATATCATACAAAATATACGCAATATATGCAAATATTCTAGACACATTTGCGTACCTGTACCTAACTTCTTGATACATGTCCCATTATCCAAATAGTTAAGGTTAGGAAATTTGGAACTTGGACGCACTCGCACCTGATATTCGTACCCGAGTTTGTGTAAATGTAGTTTACAAATGATTTAAGGAGTAAATACAATATAATTTCTAGTACACTAGGCTCCAAAGAGTTTATAGAAATGATGAAGCTCAATTGTTGAGACTTGAGAGAATGTTGGAAGTTAGGGCATAAGAACTTCATGCTCTTAAAGATTTGGTCTTTTCATCTTCAATTTCTTGTCCAAATGTGAGTAATGATCTTCTTTTTTTAAGTCTCTCGTTTGTTTTTGAATATTGGTTGTAGGTGAGGAGCATTTAATGTGCTTATAGCTGTTGGGATTCTGAACTATGCCTTCTTGTTTTTGAAATACTATCACATGTGGTTGACTCTATCTTCGAAGTGGTCAACCCTTTTCTGCAAGGTTGTTCTTGGCAATTTGGGAGCAACTCTATATCAAGGGGTTAATCCTTTTTTGTAGGACAGAAAATCTTAGTTGCAGGAATCGTGCAACTAGGTGGCGATTCTCAGTGAGAATCGCGATTCCGCGATTCCTAGAAAGAAGCGTGAAGAATCGCGTTTCTGTGGAGAGAGAAACGCGATTCAATGCAAGATTGGATCGTAAAGGGCAGAGAGAGAGAGAGAGAGACAGAAACCCTAACCTCGACATGAGAGGAGAAAGGGCTTCGATCATCTTCGCCACTGTCGCGATCGTCTTCGTCACTCTGTCGATCGTCTTCGTCGTCGTCTTCGTCACTCTCTCTGCTTCTCTCTCTCTCTCTCTTCGTCTCCGCTTCTCTCCCTCATCTCTGTTCGTTGTTCTCCTTACTCTCTCTCTTCGTCACTCTTTTGATTATAATATATATATATAATTTATCATATATATTATAATAATATATATATATATTATATATCATATATAATATATATAATAAATATAATTTATCATATATTATAAATATATATTATACAACCCCATTCGAAATATATATCAATTAAAAATAAAAAATAATATAATTTTTATTTGTAAAATAAAAAATTATTTATTTTATTATATATAATATAATTTTTATTTATTATTTATTTTTTTAACAATTATTTCTTAACTTTTTAACATATAATAAATTGTTTAATTGTTTAAAAGAAATCTATTTAAATCATATATAATAAAAAATCTTCAAAAATTTATAAAATAAAACATCTAATTTTTATTTATTATTTATTTTAACATAATTTATTATTCATTATAATAAATAAAATATAATTAATAAAAATAATACATAAGCGCTCTTAATTTACGACTCCTCTAAGTGGCCACGTTCCCCCGCTCCCGCTCCCGCTCCCGCTCCCGCTCCCGCCCCCGCTCCCGCTTCGTGCAACTAAGGAAAATCTGGGGGTTCTCTGTTCTTGGGGATTCACCCTTTTTAATCATGGATCGAACCTTTTCCGTAGGTCTAAAAATGGATGCTTGCAGGAGTTTGGGGCCAATTCTAAACAGTAAGGGGTTGGGTTCTTTTGTGGCTTCGCCTGGAACAAAACTATTCCAAATCCAACTGAAACTCATACGTAGCTCCATTGCAAGCTAGATTTAAATCTTTCATGCACGAGGACCTTATGAAAAGGTCTCCACCATTTTAAACTTGAAGGAGCAAAATCAAAATACAATTTTATTATGTGGAGGTTCTAATCTTTTCAAAACATGTAATTAACATACTTCTTCAAATATTTAACAAATCTTTTCATCTATGTTTTGTTATCATCAAAATCAAATAATGAATCCTTGGGACTAACATGAAGATTAATTCCCTGTTAGCCATAGGTGCTCTTTGAGTATATTTTATTATTCAGTTAGTTCCTTTATCTGTTTCCAAATGTGGGCTTGATGGGTTTCTCCTGTAATTCATGCTTGACATTTGTGATATTTAAAAATTTCTTAATTTTATTTGCAGTTTAGATTAGGGTATTACTGAATTTTGCTTTATTCGTTACTGGGATTTTGGCCGTTATTATGGGCTGTCGTTGCGGTGGAAAAAAATTATTGACCTACTGCCCTGATGGTTACAAATTGATTGTGATGCCCTTTCCAAGAGGAAAAGTATTGTGGTTGTAACTATTTGCTTGAACAGAGAATCTTAGGTTGTGTGAAAAAGTTGTGACCATGTACTCATTGGGAAAAAAAATCATGATGAAAGAGATAATGAAGAAGATACAAGTAAATTCTGTAAAGGAGGACAGGACCATATTAATCTTATATGTGACAAATGATGACAGAAGTGTGGTGGTTGATGATACAACGGTTGGTTATAGAAGTCACTGGAATGGGTTTTTCTATTTAAGTGTATACTTCTTTTCTTTCATAAAATTGTACCGAACTACTGATATGAGATTCCTCTAGGTATGGTTTTCCTGGTATGGCTTTGGCTTATTGTTTCGTATTTTGTTTACAATATTTATCTACTATTGTGGAGTCAGCAGGGCCCTTGAAATCCTTCACAATGGGTGGAAAAGTTAGCTGATATGGACTGCTAATGAGGCTTGTAAATATATATATATTTTTTTGCAGATCTGGAAGGCAAGACAGATATGAAAATTCGAGCTTTGGAAATAGTGGAAGAACTCAGAACAAAAAGAGCTGACAAACAGGTGAGCTTCTTGACATATATAGCTTGTCACTATTGAATTATTGTTGAAATGCTGTCACGTCATTTTTTTTTCTACCTAGAATAAAATTTGCTATATGTGTATGTGTTAAATGATAATAATTTTCCTGTGGCAGTCAATTCTTCTTTTGGATGCGTTCAACAAAGATCGAGCTTCTTTACCTCAGCCCCTTCCAAACCCGCCACCATTGGCCCCCTTGCAAGTAGTTGTCCCTGATCCTCATACACAAGAAATGATAAATGAGAAGCTGAAGAGAGCAGAAGATCTTGGTATGTGAATCAGTAATTTTATAGAAGTTCAATATGTTCTGTTGCATTTCTTGGTTACTTTTGTAAAATAACAAATTAAGCCTTGTCCCTCCACTTTTTTGTCTTCAATCTCCTTGTCCTTTCTTAAGTGTTCCTATAAATAAATGGCCTGCTGGAATTAATGTTAAATTCATGCATACAATTTAAGGATAATAGTTTCAGTTTTATACCATCCTTTTCTTTCCTTACTGCCTTGTCATGGGCTTATTGTATATTTCTATATGTTTATTACATTTTCAGGTGAGCAAGGAAGGGTTGATGAAGCACAAAAAGCATTGGAAGAGGCTGAAGCACTTAAGAAGGTTTTAAATTTTCTCTTAAGAATATATCTTAATATTAATAATCAAACATTTGAGTTTCATGTTTCTATTGACACTGCCTAGCCTTGGACTGTGAAATTGCAATATGTCGATCTATCTGTTTTATTTTAAGATTTTAAAAATTACAACTAATTGCTGATATACCATAAAATATTGCTTTTCACTGACAGGCATGACTTAAATTACGAATGTAAAGCTCATACCATTGGTATAAATTGCATATATTGCATGATATATCACAGGTTTCATAAAAAATCGCACTTATTTGAATAACTAAATCCTTATGAAATTGAAGAGCCATATGGATCATTCTACAAGCTATATGGATCCACTATCATATAGTTTTTTGGCAAGATGGCTACCCTATGTTAACATAGGTAGGTTTGGATTCCATCAGTGTCCACCACTTGGGTCTCATTTGGCTGCAGTGCGGTGGCTTGGAAGCACTTATTAGCAGACAAAATGCGGTTTTGTGTGTTTGCTTTCATGCTAAAACTATTTCAGCTAAAAATAAATGATGAAAGAAACAAAAGGCTCAAAACTTTTCTTGATGAAGCAGCTTCTGCAGAAGCAGTTCTTAAAAAATACTTCATTAGAAGCTACTGCAATACCAGATTGGCACTTTAGCAGTTTTTGGGATTTCAAAAATGTTTTATATGAGTATAGTATTGTGACTGTTTGAACAACTCATTAATGGTATTCTAACCAATCTAAGTGGTTCTACTTGAGAAAATTGAAGTGCCCAAACACTTTATTCAAAAACTTTGATTCAAAATTTGCATTGTTTATTAGTAATCTCTCTGTCTTTTGGAAAAAGTGGCAACTAAGTGCATGTAATATATCCATCCACATTATCTGTAATTTTTCCCTTAGGATTATCTTTCTTTAAAAAAATAAAATAAAATATCCTAGTGTCCAGGACAAGTTCCTATGCTTTAATTTTCCTTCCTTTCTGCCTTTTGTTAATGAGATTTGAACTTTGCTCTCATTTGTGCTCACATATCTACGATGTCTTCAGCTGGCTCCCAGACAGGAACCCGTTTTGGATTCCTCCAAGTACACTGCTGCCGATGTTCGCATTGTGAGTCCTTTTTTCCTTGTGCTTCTTCTAATCTTCTTGTCATTGTTGGAAGAGTCTTATATTTTTCTAACAATTTTTACCATATTAAGCATTGTTTTTCATTTGCTTTTAGCCACAATTCTAGTCTTCATAACAATGTTAAGAGCTAACTTATAAATCCATTTTACAAATGTTTTGAACTGCTTATTTTAAAGTTTACTATTTAGAACAATGCGTCATTAAAGTTTGAAAATTTGCTGGCTTGAAAACTGAGTTATTATCTTTTTTATTTTTATGGAAATGCATTAAGTTGGTTGTTAGATATAAGGTTTCTACTTGGAATTAGAGGAGTTTGAAAAAAAATTGTAGTCTTTGACAATGTATGACATGCACATGTATTCTAATCTTACAATTTTGATGTTCTCATAGACTGATCAGAAGCTACGTGTCTGTGACATTTGTGGAGCGTTTTTGAGCGTTTATGACAGGTAAATTTTCTTTCTATTTCTCAAGAATTGCAAATGCAATTTGTAGCTTTTTTAAGGACAACAAGAACTAGTATTTGGGGTTTTAAGTACTTCAGCTTTTGACCTGGCAATTATACCTCCTTGTCACCAGCAGGCTTTTGGGCCCAGTTTTTCGAGGATAAACTTTTGCAGCTACAGAATGTGCGTCTTTTACTGTTTTATGCTTGTAGATCATGCTATTGTTAGCTAGAAACTTGTGGGGTTGATGTATTACATTTTTGTTATCATTTTAGGGATTTGAATATTTGTAGTGCTATTTTGATGTTGTATGTGGTTTTCAGTGACCGCCGTTTAGCAGATCATTTTGGAGGAAAGCTTCACTTGGGCTATATGCAAATCCGTGAGAAGTTAGCTGAGCTTCAAGTAAGATGATCTATTTCCATGTCTTTTTGGGTTGGTTTTTTGGGGCTATTGACGTTTTCATCCTATTATGAGGCCTTTTAAGACAGAATTGCAAACAAGATGTTTGGAACGTTGCATAATTCTGTTTTGATGTGGGATCCTTGCTTTTGCTTTTTTATCTATTTCATTGAATGCATAGTTCTTGTCATTTGCAAATAGGCATCAAAAGCAGTTTTTCAAAGCAATGCTGTAGTACTAAGTGGGGTTTACATTAGTTTAACCGTTTGTGTATCTGGTATATACTCAAAGTTGGTACTCTGAATATGTTGATTCAGGTGCTGGTATAAATGTTTCAGTTTCTCTGTAGCGATTCTCAGTTAATATGCTTCTGTGAGTTTTTCTTAACTTGGAGAAGAGTGTGTTTCCATATTTCAACTGTCTTTATATGGATATGGATTTATATTGAGGTTCCCCATATTAGAGAAGTTTGAAGTCCTGTTGCTTTTGTATCTTCATTGACTTTCAACAGCACAGACAATCACGGAATATGGTTAAAAAGAACCAGTACTTAGTATTGGAGTCACTAGGAACAAACATAATCTGCTTAATGCATGCTTGTGCCTAAGAAGAAGTCGTCAAACTTCAGCCAGTTGCTTGATAGTTGACATCTAATTTGGAGTAAGGCTGTAAACAAGTGGAGTAGCTCAAACTTGTTTGAGCTTATCTCTTTTGCATCTTGTAGTTTGTCCAGCAAAGGTACCGATACCGAGCTTAAGTGATCTGCTGCAAGCTTGTTTGGACTCAACTTCTCACAGCTTTACTTAAATTCTCACGAAACTGAGTAAAATCATATAAATAGTAATCCCTATCTGTTTGCTACCTTTTTTCTTTGAAGTGTTCTAGAACTCCATCAGCTGTGTTATTCTGTAGCTTGTCTTCTGATTTGACCTACTCAAGGGTCCTCTTCAACCTTGAATTACGACAAGAACGCTTCTTGTCTTTTTTAGGGGTGGTCCTATTTCCGCACAATCTTTTCTCATTTCACACATTATTTTGTTTCGCATATTAACTATTGAACAAAACTATATGATTCGGAAAACAACTTCCAACCAAAAACCCATGATTCGGCTGTACCTTTGGTTCGGAAGTTTGTATCCAAACCATAGATTTTTGTTTAGAAGTTGATTTCTGAACATGTTGTTTTGTTTGGTAGTCGATATCCAAACTAAACATAATGGTGAATTGAGGAAAAATGACGTGTGCAGATAGAAGCTCCCCTTTTTTACTTGACAAAGTGAAAATTTTGTTCTTTACCTTTGTCAGTTCCTGAAGAAGCAAGGTTAGCATTCCAGATTCTGTTAGTCAAGCCAAGCTGAGGTGAGCTGGCCGAAGCCCAATTGGCTTAGCTGAAATTGAAGCTGAGCTCCAAGGATGCTTAACATGCAACCAAGCTCACGCATCACCTTCCTTTTAGCAAGTGACCTTGAATGGCCATATACATGGCTTGGCTTGTTTGCACTTGCATTGGAGGTTTTGTGAACTTTTTTAAATTGAGAATGGTATTGTCAGTTCTGTCTATGTTAATTGTCAATTACCTGGTTCCTGTTTATGCTTGTTGACCTAATTAGAAAAATAAAAAGTCATATATATTTTTTTATATACAAATATTGCTAGTTGATTTATACTGGTACGGTACCTTGTTAATTTATGGTTTTTGTGTGTCTCTGTGTGAACGCGTGTGCATACTGCTGTTCATTTACCATGAAAGGGAAAAAACCATATGTATCCCACAGTCACTTGAGAGAATTTTGACTCTCTTAGCTGGACGACTCCAGAGTGTGGGTATATCACAGCTTTGTACCGAGCATATAACTTTAGAAATTTCTTAAATAATATTTCATCATTCAGTTTATTGTTATTTTCAATGGTTATTTATATGTGCCATGCGTCCATCCATCATTATATCTTTTTTAGAATTAAGTCATCCAATTCCATTTTTATGTTTAAAATTTTCAAAGGCTTCTTGTTGACCTGGTGCTTAAACTTGTGTTTGTTTCGAAGCTTTTAGCTTTCTGTTTTGACCTTGAAGGTGTACCTGATCGTGTGCCATCTCCACTGGAGTTTTGTTGCTTTATTTTTTTGTGCCTTCTGATATCTAAGAAAGTTCTTGTTCAGTTTCTATTTTATGTCACGCGTTCACCTTTGTTATGCAATTTAAGTGAAGTGATACAAAGAGATAAAAGTTTATTTTGGGATTTTTAGTTTGATTTTCCAGCCCAAAAAGTGTTGTCTAATGTGGGAATGTTAATTTTTTTGGGCTTCTGGGGTTTCACTTTTGTGTTGGACTTGGTTCATTCAACTCCAAATTCAAAGACTTGCTTGTTGAAGCCTTGGAGTTGTTAAAGGTTGATGTAGTGACTTGACTGTAATTATGATCTGCTTGAGAATCTTCGTGGGTATTTAACATGGGGAAGATTTCTGTTGCTCTTGAAAATTAATTTAGTCTTGGCAATTTGCTTCATGATCTTGATTTGTAATATATATAATTTTGAACATTAGAAAATCTTGTATTTTATATTTTTTTATGAAATCGTAAAAGAAGGAAAAGAAAGAAAACTTGTTTGTTTTGTATCTCAAAATACAATTCTTGAAAAGAAATTTCAAAATTTTGTTTGGTTTCCAAAAATCACTCTCTTTCCTGCACATCAATCAATCACTTTTCTCTCTCCTCTCTCCTCTCTCCTTCTCAATCACTTTTTTTCTCACACATATCTACTCAATTACAACAAAATATCAAATAATTCCAAACTCCCAAACTCCAAAACTATTTTCAAAATATACAATCAAACAAACCAAAAAAATTTCTAAACTCTCCTCCCAAATTTTTTTTTAAAAATTTATCTCAAAACACAAACCAAACGCACACACCATTAACTTCTGAGTTTTTTCATTGCATTTGCGTTTCTACTTTTCTGCATCATTGGAGTGGTTCTTGGGTGGGAGTTGAACATATTCTTGTTAACTATACTTGTAGACACCAAAGCTCATATGGTTTACGGGTGAGTATACTAGCTTTTTAGCATGTAAATTGCTGTTAATATCTCTAGCTTGAAGTGAAATTTTTGTCGAAGAGGTGTTTCAAGTACTTTCGTGATTAATTTGTCAGGAAGAGAGGAACAAGAAACGGAAGGCCTTAGAAGATGAGAGAAGGTATTCTAGATTCATTTTCTTAATTTTCTTTTCCTTTTTTTCCGGAGGGTTTTAACCACCACTGGGTTGGGGTCATGGGTTGCTTGAATATCAGAAATTGGCTTTGGTCAAGCCCTTTTTAACAGTTATTTTTATTCTGCAGATCAAAAGAACGAAGCCAGGAACGTGATAGGGGAGTGAGCAGGGATCGGGATCTGGGAGACAGCCGTGAACGGGGGAGGAATTATGATCATAGGAGTAGAGATTATGATAGGTATAATGATCGTGATCGTGATCGTGGGCATGATCGAGAGCGTGACAGAGAGAGAGATCGGTCCCGCAGCTATGATTCAAGGAGTCGCAGGAGGTCACGGTCACGGTCAAAGGAACGCTCCAAGGATTATGATCGCCACAGGTACTTGACACTCATGGTTCATGGCTCATGGCTCATGGCTCTTCCCAGTAATAAATAAATAATGCCAGTAATAAATAAACCAAAAATAAAAAATAAAAATTATCTGGCATTATCAAGGGTTTATTACTTTACGTAGAATTTGGTTTTAAACTAAGAAGCAGGGAAACAGACACACGACATAGACATGCCGACACTCAAATTTTCAAAATATATAGGGCACAATACATGGGAGACGTGTGCAAAATATATTTGCGGCCCTCCACACACACTCTCTCTCTCTCACATGGTTTCACCCATGATCTCCATAACAGTTTTAATTGCACACAACTGTAGATGTACTCTTCTAGTGTATATGTACACGTGTATGCAACATTTTTAGTTTGTTTTTTTAGCTGTAATGCATATTGTGTTCTTAATACACTCAGCCTGAGTAGTCTGTAGTAAGTACTACATCTGTTAAAAGAAGTGTTCTTATCATAAATTTAGAACATTTGTCTGTCATGTCTAGACTCTGGTAATTGAAGACCTCAGTATTCTCACGTATCCAAGGGTTTCTGAGTTGACCATTATGCCAATGTTGCCTTAAAACACCGGACACATTACAGCATTTTGCATTTTCAGAAAATAGAACCAACATACATACCATGGGGTATTTTGCTACTGTTTCAGTTACTATCATTTTCATTGTTCTGCCTCCTTGCCTGCATGTATGGCAATGTAGTTTTGTATTTCTGTACCAATTTTGATTTGTCTGTAATAATTTGCCCAATCTTTTCATCAGGCGTTATGATCGGTATTAGCTGACGAGTCCAGCTGAACGGATGAATATGGAAATTGGTGTCCTTGTCTCGGTCAAAGGGATAGAAGTTCTGTACGGGGAGAAATGATGTCTGCTTTGCATTGAGTTAATATATATTTATTTTTTTTCTGTCCTAGTGGATTTCGTGGATTTGATAGATGTCTTTTGTTATCAGTAGAAGACTGCTGTATCTTTATAGATTGTTGTTATGCTGTCTTTTGTATTATACCATTATTGGCTTAGTAACCCTTTCCTTTGTACTTAACCGGCTAATCTGCACGTTATGCTGGTTCATCTTTATCAGTGGCTTTAAGCATGGTTGTCATTGGAAGAACATCCACATCGCTTGCAGTAGAATTGTACGTGATTTGGGAACAAATCACAGAATCCAATTTCTTAGACTGGCTCGAACTTGAGCAGATAGAAATGTGAACCAATTTTGAACAGAGCTTGCTTAGTTCCGAGTATTGCCTAAAGCTAGTTTTACAGTCTACACCTGTCTCTCTTGATTTGGGACTGGTTATGGAAAATGGTTTATTTATTTATTTATTAGTATTATTAATTTTTTCCCCCAAAATCTAAAACACAGTTTGAGCTATCATGTACAAGTGGCTTTTAAGGGAATGAGTTTATACCACCTTAATATAAAATTGCGTTTTTATGAGAAATGGGTTTTTTTTCGTTTAGATTGGCATCATGTGAAATGGGTCTTTTAACAGCAATTTAAAAACAGTGATATTTTGCCAAATAATTTTTAAATTGTCTTGTTTTTTTTTTTTTTGTTAAATGATTTATATTTTTAAAAATATTTTAGCTAGAAAATACATAAGCTTTGCGTAGTTCTTGTCAATTCCTTTTAAATTTGGGAAACTAGCATTTCAATATAGAAGATTAAAAATATTTACAAATAGGGGGGGTGTATAGTTTTAGCATGTTTGAAAACTCATTAAAAATTTACACCCACGAAGATTCTCACTATTTTGTAAAATTCTTTCCCATTTTTCACAAACATGAAAAGAAAAGATTAGAAAAGAATTGTGTCCCTTTCATAGTCCATTTGAATTTCAAGAAGAAAAGAAAAGAAATGCGTTCATGGTCTATTTGAATTGGTTGATTCAAGAAAAAAAAGAAAAGAAATGTGTCCCTTTCACATTCTGTTTGAATTTCAAAAAGGACAGAAAATTTCTCACGGGAATAAATATGAGAGATATGGAATGAAATGAGAGAATATGAAAATAAATTCATTACTCTTATAATTTTTATTTTAAATCTTTGCGCAAGTAAAGACACAAATTATTATTTTTTTATTATACCAAAACTACTCTAGATATAAAAGAAATAAGGGTAAATTAATTTTTTTTTTTTTTTAAACTAGGACTTATTTTGCACTTTACCCTTTTAAATTTTGTAATTTATTCTTTCTTTTTTTCATTAAAGTAGTTTTAATCAAACAAAAGATAAATCTTTTTATTTTTTATTTTTTATTTTTTATTTTTTATTTTTTATTTTTTATTTTTTATTTTTTATTTTTTATTTTTCTTCCCTTATTTCTTTTTTTTTTTTATCAAACAAGAGTGACAGAAAAAACAAATTTTATTATTAGTAATTTTTTTCTTTCCCAGCTACCAAACAGAGTGTCACTTTCTCGTCCCCTGATTCCTTTTCTTTCCGCAAGTTTCAAACACGGCCTTGTGGCCTTCGTTCTACAACCCAACTCCAAAGCTCCCCCTTTACCTTCCCATCCTTCTCCCAAACCCTCACCCTAACCCTAACCCTAACCCTAACCCATCAAATGGGTGGTTCAAATCTTGCTATTGCAATCACAATCATTGCCTTTATCACCTTCTCATATTACCCAATCCCTTGTTCATCATCGCCATCATCATCAATCTATGAAGTTCTTGGGTCACATGGCCTCCCTACGGGTCTCCTCCCAAAGGGCATAACCAATTTCACCATCGACCCCTCCACAGGCCACTTCGAAGTCCGATTACCCGAGGCCTGCAATGCTAAATACGAAACTGACTTTCACTACGACTTCAATGTCTCTGGAACTCTTCGCTATGGCGAGATCGGCCAACTCTCCGGTGTCTCTGCCCAGGACCTCTTCCTTTGGTTCCCCGTCAAGGGCGTTCGAGTCGATGTCCCCAGCTCCGGACTCATTTACTTCGACGTTGGTGTTCTACGCAAGCAATTCTCTCTCTCCTTCTTTGAAACCCCCAGGGATTGTACTCCCGGTCATCCTGTTTCCTCGGTTGGTCTCGATCTTGTCTTTTTCTCTGATGATGCTCGAAATCGAATTGTTCAGGTCAATAATATGATCTAATTTTAGCTCCTTTTCTTTTTCTTTCTTTCTTTATTTTTTTGGGTTGATAGGTATATGTATTTACATCATAAATATATTGATAGGTGCTTATTATATTCATGTATAATTGTTAGATTTTTGGATTTAGGAATTTAGCTTCTTCTTCTTCTTTTTTTCTTCTTTTTTTTTATAAATTTTATGTATGTATGTATTTTGGTTTATGTTTATACATGATGAATTTATTAATAGGTGTGTGTATATATGTGTGTGTGTGTGTGTGTAAGTCTGTATATATACAAGATGAATTTTAATGCTTTTTCGAATTCCTTTTGGGTTGTTGTAAGTGGTAGTATTTTGTTACTCAATATTGCCCCCTTGATGTTGATATCGGACTCTTAATTTCTAAAATTTTAGGTTTCATGTTAAGATTGGGTAATAAGTTTGGTGGGAAATGGTGATAAATGCCAAGAAATAGAACTCTTATGTTGGGTTTGGATCATGAATTTGGGAAGGGATTTAGAACAGAAAGGGACAATTTACCTTCCTTTTCCATTCTCCTTTCTAAATCTCTACTCAAATTCATAAAACACACACAACGATAGTTTATAGGTTTCATTTCTCACCGACAAATTGATTGGGGGAATCTCTAAATAATACTGTTGGACATCCCACTTATCATAATTAAAATTAAAAAAAAAAACCATTTTACCCCTATATCAAGTTTTCAAAATGGACAATGTTCTATATATTTTATTTATTTATTTTTAAATACCATTTTATACCTAAGGTCGCCATCCTCTCCAGCTGCCATCCCTTCCAATCGCCGCCGCCCCCTCTCCCTGTCGCCCCCTATCGCCACCCACCTCCCTTTTCTACTACTACTACTACTACTGCTGCTGCTGCTGACACCACCTCCCTCTCTCTCTCTCTCTCTCTCTCTCTCCTTGCAACACTCTCTCCCCCCTTAAACTCATGGTGGATGGTCAGGGCCGGGTAGCGGGGAAAAGAGAGGTGGAGTGGTGGGCAAGTTGCAGCGTTGGGTGAAGGAAGGGGAGTGGCCAGCAGGGATGGATGTTGTTGGGTGGGGTTGGTAGGGTAAACTTGCAATTAAATGGAGTGTTGAAAAAAAAGGTGAGTAAAATTGAAATTTGAGATTTGGGTGCCCAACAAACTTATTAAGGTGCATTTAGAGGCTCCCAATGGCTGGCTGTGCACTTTTCATAATAATGAGATTGCCCATTCTCATTAAAATACAGAGAAAAGAAAAAGAAATCTCACTCATATGCATACATCACATATTTTGGTTTTTTACTCATTTAAACATGATAGTGAGGAAACGGAATTTTTTATACCCCTCTTTTCTTAACTGATGAGAAATCTTTTCTTTCCTTTTCTTTTCTCACCCTATGATCTAAATGGAGACTAAAAGATTTCAATTTGGTGTTTGTTGAGTATGTTGTTAACTAATAGTTCTAAGGTTTTGGGGGTATAGTTTTTGGGGTTAAATTAATTATTATATTGTTTCCTTTTGTGCAATGCTAATGTCCTGTGGTATCAAGTTACTTTTTGCTGCATCCATTGCATGGCATTGTGCCATGGAAGTCAATGATTCTTTCTTTTGATTCCTGGTCCCCAACGATTTTATGTATATATAGCATCATATTTTTATTCTATATGCATAGGGTGAGGT
Source organism: Camellia japonica (assembly GCA_030407325.1). Lineage (NCBI taxonomy): Eukaryota > Viridiplantae > Streptophyta > Magnoliopsida > Ericales > Theaceae > Camellia > Camellia japonica. The sequence goes on from JAPPVO010000032.1 coordinate 72,036,119, forward strand.
ATTGAGATAGGATATATTAAATTGACACCATTATTTTGGCTGTTGATGTATGTGTTGTTTCAAATTTTCCTGATATTTTTTTTACACTGTTGCCTTTTGCTACAATGGCTCTATTTGTGATGATGAATTGTCTTGAACTAAGAAGTACAGGCACTTCTAAAAAGGTAATGTGTTGTGTCGGACACTAGCATGACATGATACTCATCGGACACTTCCCAACATTTAGACATACATGAAACACATTGCAAGTTTGAATTTAATAACTTGGAATCTAATGATAAAACAATAATAATGTAATTTTATATTTATTCTCCTCCTTCAGACTTTAAATATTATTATTTTTGACTTAAATATTCATAAAAAAGATATATAATAACTTTTTATCCTTATATATAACATTTAATAAATATATAAAATTATATATTTTGCACATGTCTCCCATGTGTCGTGTTTTTGTCATGTTAGGAGTCCATGTCCATGCTTCTTAGGTCCTGTATTGGCATATGGTGCATGTTTGATTGTACAATGGAACAGTCCAATCTCCTTGAGACGTTGAAACTCCTATAATATTTATCCATTAATTAATGTTCATTTATTTGATCAGTTTCTTATTTCTATGCACATGTGTTTCTTGATTTGAATTTGTTCGAGAGTCTACTACACATATTTGTACTAAAGTCTGTTGTCATTCTGTTGCAGAATCAACCTGATAATGAACTTGGTCAGGAAAGTGTATCCAGGGCTGTTTCTGAAAGCGGGACTGTGAAGGCAGAGAGGTAGTTTACAAAGTTCAAGAGCTGACTTGGTGGTTTTTCCTGTTTGCCTTAAAGAGTTCTTAAGCGTGGACTATGCTTCCCTTATGCATGCTTGGTTGCCAAAAATGTAGGACTTTTTTGCATGATTGTGTCTATGCAAGGCAGGTTATGCAAATTTATACTAATATAGTCTACAGCTAAGTTGCTGAAACTTTGTTAGGCTCTTTTTGATTTCTGAAAATGCCTTCCGCACAGGAGCAGTTATGCCATAAAAATTGCTTCAGTTTTTCCCCTCCATAAAAATCTCTCAACTGCTTCGGTTGTAGATTTGATATCACACATCGTGTATGCACAACCACTAGTTTTGATACAGAGGATAGGAAGATCTAGGTAATGAGAACTAGGTGGTACCTATGTAGGGTGTTTGTTTGGTTATGGTGGTTTTGGATTGTATATGTGTTATTTGTTTATGTTCTCTTCTGATCATATTACTATACACCACCAAGCTGCATTGAGCTATTGTAAATGGAGAAAGTTGTATGTATTTGCATATTTTATTTTATTTGAGCTTTGTGTTTTTCTTGACAAAGAAGCTAGTGATTCTTCTTTTCTTGCTCTCTTTTTTTATTTCCCTGTGCTGCCACTATTATTTATTTCCATATTGTCCTCTATTTATTCCAATTCCTTCTTATATAATGGTTTGAACTTCCAGAATTAGTGGGTGTGCTCTTGTTGCTGTTAGAATTTTTATCAACACCGCTACGGACCTCGAAAAATCAAAGGCTCGAATGGCTCGAAATCCCAAAACGAAGTCGTTTTAGGACTTTTTTTTATTCTCTTACCGGTAAGATAATATTTTTCGTACTATTCGAGCCTTAGTTTTTCGGGCTACGGAGCATTTTTGAATTTTTATTATATTTTAAGATAAAATAATAAAATTTTAACCTCCCAATCCAAGAGTTAATAGGGCACTTTAATCCATTCGAATACTCAACCCTTCACCTATCCACTTTTGTCTAGGGGAAAAAAAAAACTCTTAAGTCAATTTCATTCAATATTCTAATTTCAAATATTTTCCTAAATTAGGTTTTTAATAAAAATAGAAGACAACTTCCTAGTCAGATTATTATTACTTTTTTGGGGTTATAATGTATAACTAGAGATGTTAACCATGTTAATAGATAAATCCATAATTATTGGATTTTGCAAAAATATGAAAGTGCTCTCAAAGTGTCATAATTACAAAGTAACCATTACTATCTTAAAATTTATAACATGGTATCTAATTATAATTTAAGTAGGAAAAATATTCATTTATTAATGTAAAATTGAAAAATAAAAACCTTTATTTATTTAAAATTAACATTTTTATTACAAAACCCTTATTTATTTAAAACCCTTCTATTTTCAAAATTACAAAATTAATCCAAAACTTTTGAAAACCACAAAAATAAATGCATTTTTTTTTATGATTAAAATATTCATTAATAAGAGTTTAAGTCACAGAATAATTATTTTTGAAAATTTGAGGTATTACATTATTCCCACCTTTTATAGCATCTCCAACGGTGAATCAAATTTTTCACCAAATTTGAGTAAAAAATGACTCATTTCACCAAATTTGATACCACTCGCTCCAACCGTGCATCAAATCTAGTATCAAATCCTGTGGGTCGACCGGTTGGTTGACCAACCGGTCGACCGGTAAGAGTAATTTTTTTTTTTTTGCAGCTTTAAATTGAAAGTTGTACATGCACCCAACGCTTGAATTTAAATACATGCAACAAAACCTGTTTGAATTATACATGCAACAAAACCTACTAATTAAATTTAAAGCTGGTTGACCAACAAAACCTTGCTGCAGTTCCTTATCAGTTGAACAGGTCTTAATGACTACAATTCTTAAATTCACTGAATTTTTTGATTCTTTAAAATGATGTTCTTGTTCAATGTATTGGGGTCATAATGTGGGAAGTTGTTCTTTAATGACTCCAATTCTTTAATGACTCCAATTCTTTTTTGATTCTTTAATGACTCCAATTCTTACATGCACCCAACAGCAAGTTGTTCAGATTCTCAATTGAGACGGTTGACCGATTGGTTGACCGGCCGGTCGACCGGCCGGTCAACCGGGTAGGCAAAAATATATATATTTTTTTACCTGTTTGAACCTTTTTTGACCGGTTTGAACCTACCTAATTTAAAGAAAATCGGGCGACCGGTTGGTCAACCGGCCGGGCAACTGGCTGGTTGACCGGTGTACCTCTTTCAACGGTCAGTAACAGTAATTTCACCAAATCTGTGTCTCGTTCTCAGTTTGATGATTTTTTTGCTGAAATCTCATTTTGATATCAATCTGGTGCAACGGTTGGAGCATGAAAAAGGGGCTTTTTCATCAAAATTTAAATCTGGTGCTGGGTTTGGTTCACCGTTGGAGATGGTCTAAATTATCTCCTCAAAATCTCGCAACACATTGTTAAATACAAAATTTTCAACTACAATACACTAATTATAAGAAAACCCACGGTATTAAATTTTTTTTTTAAATGTAATTTCATATTCAATTAAAAATTTGTTTGATAGATGCCATCAAATATATATTTTTGATATTTTAGATCTCATGATAATGAAGTTATAAACACAATAAAAATAAAAATAAAAAGTTGACATGTTTTTGTGCATATTACTCGACTAAGAGTAAAATTGTTAAAAACAAATTCTTAAAAATTTTTTAAAAAATTTTAAACTTCCAAATAGTTAATACAATGAGATTTCATGGAATCAGCAAAAAAAAATTATGGGATTAAATGGGTAAGAACAACTACAATTGAAGTGTCAAATCCTATGTGGCACTGTAAGAGTTTAATTTTTACATGGAGAATGATATCTATCCGATATACAAAATACTAAATTAACATTTGGCATGCATTCAATATGTTAAATTTGACATGCTCCGCTCCAAGTTGTCAAATTTTAAATCCACCCAATAAAAAATATATATATTTTAAAATAATATAATAATTAATATATTAGTTAGAAAACTTTTATGTCAAAAAATATAAAAAGAAAAAAGAAAAAAAAAAAAGGGGGTAACCAACGCACTTACGAACGTCAAACGTGGGGTAAAATCGCAGAACTCTTGGTGAAACGGCGCCGTTTTATCAACTTTAATACACTGCTAGTCCCTCCCAAACTCGAGCCACTGCCGTTGGATCTCCACCACCATAGTACCGCCAGGCCCAACCGTGCTCCACCGCCGTTCTTCCTCCATCTCCACCGCCTGCCTGGTACATTTCTCTCTCTCTCTCTCTCTCTCTCTCTCTCTCTCTCTCTCTCTCTCTCTATCGTTTCTCCTCAATTTCTAACCCTAACTTGGTTTAATCCAAAACAAACCCCTGGGCGTCTGGTAGGGATAGGATAAGTTAAGCTCTCTCATTGATTGCTTTGTCATCATCAATGCATCTCTCCTATGAACTTGCATATTATTCAAGTTGAGAAAGGATTTTTAATTTAATTATTTTTTTTTCCAACTTATATGGAGAAGGATTAGAAAAACTAGTAGTGAAAGGAGCATAGAAATCAGAGTTGGGAGCATCAATCAACTGTAGGTAGTTTCACTAGGACTAGAAATAGACATAGCAGGTACTGAAGAGAAGAAGCAAGAGATAGGATTGTAGAATTTCAAACCACATATGCAATGGGACTAGAGGAATGGAAGGAGTAGCATATGGGTAGTGTAGTGGCAGAAGATGAAGGAGACCCAAGAATGGAAAGATCAAGGATCAGAAAACAAAAGGGCTGTTAACCATTTCTCAGATAAAGAGCAGGAGACCAAGTATTTGGAGAAGATTGGGCAAAAGGAAAAGTTTGCTCATCAAAAATTACATGTTTAGAGACAAAAGGGTTTATCAGAGGAGATATCAAAACAAAGATATCCTTTAGAATAACAATGTTTTACTTGAGGCTGCAACTTGTGAGAATTATATGGTCTCAGATATGGATACCAACCACATCTACAACCAAAACTTTTAAGATTAGTGTATTCTGGAGATTTTCCGAATAGTGATTGAAAAGGTGTAGAATGAATGAGAAATAATAGGCGTGGGCAATTGATAAGAAATACGCAAAGCCATTGGTCCAAATTTGAAGAGGTAAAGAAGCTTTACACATGAAGGGAATGCTTGTTTCAACTATGTAATATGCTATATTTCTTTTCAGCTATCCCATTCTGTTGAGGGGTATGTGGACAAGTGAGTTGATGAAAAATGCCATGAGTGCAGTAAAATTGTTTAAAGTAGTCCTCATGTATTCACCCCCTCCATCTGACCTGAGAACTTTGATTTTAAGGGACAATAGATTTTTAACTGTGCTTTGAAATGACAGAATGTGGCAAATGCAAAGACTTTAGACTCGAAACTAAGTGGAGAAATCCAAGTAAATATAGTATAATCATCTATAGGAGGCACATAATACTTGTAAACCATTCATAGAAGGAATAGTGGCAGGGCCCTAAACATCATTGTGTATTGTTTGCAAAGGGGTACTAGTCCATGTTGAAGAGATGGGAAAGGGAATCTGAGACATTTTCCTATGGAGGCAATGAATACAAAATGAAGAAGAGTAATTGTTTCTATTATAAGCATGAGAAGTACAATGGTGCAGCTGCTGTAAAGTAATTTGTTGAGCTTCATTGTTGGATGACTCAATCTATCATGCCGTAACTGGTATCCTAGCTCCAACATTGACAGAAGGAGAAAGAGAGGTCTGTGATCCAGTAGATGTAGAGCCAAGAATGGGATAGCTACCATTCCAACTCTGCCCTATGTATAGAACGTTCCTCGAGTGATTAGCATAAAAAGGAAAAGAGCAATTATTGTCCTTACACAATTGATGCACAAATATTAGATTGGAGGGAATGGAAGGAAATATGCAAAATGTTTTGTTGCTTAAAGGAATGAGAATTTGTGGAAAGGAGATGTACTAGTGTTGGTGACCTTGTCCATTACCAACATAAATGAGATCATTTTCAGTGTAGGGATTGCTGAGAGAAAAATGAGGTAGCTCTGATGTAATTTGATTGGTGTCACTTGTGTTGTGTCAGTCAGCCAGCCATGGCAGCAAGTTGGGAAGGAGGATGTCAATCTTGATTGGAGAAGTTCATCCTGTGATAACAGTTCAAAGCAAGACGACTAGGTTTATTACAAATCTGACAAATTAGTCTAGTATCTCCACTAGATTGGGTGTTCTTAAATTGTGGCGAAGAAGAAAAACTATGAGTAGAACGACCACCTCATTTCGATTAGAAAATGATGCCTTGGAGAATTTTTTTTATGACTTATTGAATTCTTGAAATTGTAAGTGTTGGAGGATGAAATAACCATTGCCATGAGATTTGACAAGGCTTTAGCATTACTTTGAGCTTTAAAGGACTGTTCCTCTGAGTGCAACAAGATATAAAGATCTTCAAAGGAAATAGGCTTATTATGAGTCCTAATTGCAGAACAGAAGGCTTCATACTCAGTAAGCCCTTGAAAATTATGTGTAATAATTTTTTGTCATCGAAATGCATTGATACTGCAGACAATTATCTCTGAGTTCTTCGACACATTGAAGATAAATCTCCATGGAAGCATTGTCTTTGTGAATGTTATGAAGTTTCATTTTCAAGTTAAGGTGTTTTATTCAGATCGAAGTTGAGCGTCGTTCAAGAACTGACCAAACACCATGAGTTGTTGTCTGGCTAACAACAAAAGATAAAGTTGATGAAGAAGTGTAGAATTGATCAACATGACGAGTAATTGGTGTTGTGTATTTCACTGCTTACAGGCTGGATTCTCCTCTGTGATGATGATACCATCTTTGTTGTGAAGAAATCTGTTGTTGCCGAAGGGTGGCGGTGTCTGTAGGGTTAGGGTTAGAAGGTTGAAGATAAAAGTATTATGGGGTTAAGTGGTGTGCACTGAGCAAAAATAATTTTTATTTTATTTTAAAATTTTGTGTGTGTGAACTGAGAGAAACTGTGGTGTGCAAATGAAAGCTCTCATCTTTTGCTGCTCCAATTTTTTCATCCAATATGGTTTCAGTTCTTCTATGTACATGCATATTTATATATTTACACATATATCTTGCTAGGGTTTACTGCTACATGGATTCAACCTCTTCATTGTGTTCAACTCCTCGATGGAATGTTGAGAGACCCTTTCTCACCGGTCAATTCCACCAGGTTCCCGCATTTTTTCCTTTGTGTGTTCATGTGCACATATCTTTTTGTATGTATATATTCTCTTGTTTTGTTTTGTAGAAAGATTAACTGCTTAAGAAAATTGTTGAATGTAACAATTCCTACACCTATTCCACTATAGTTAGTGTTCCATTACCATTACACCTACTCCACTATAGTTAGTGCACCATAGTTAGTGTTCCATTACCATTATGGTATCCATTGTATCCTCCATTTCTCTCTATAAAAGAGAACTCTTGTAAACAAATTAATATAGATCAAAATATACATATTTAGTCTCTCTCCCTTTCTCTATCAATTTTCCTACATGGTATCAGAGCGGTTTAGCACCTAGTATTTTTCGCTTCACCGGCGGGCGGCAACCTCGCCTTGGCCGCCCGCCGGACCTCAACCTACTTCACTTGGTTTCTTTTCTTCAAACACCGGTTCCTCAGCAGGTACAGCATCCGTTGCTTCAGCTGCCTCTTCAGCAGCAACTTCAGGTTCCTCAACATCTTCCTAGTAGACGCCTGTGAATTCTTCAGCTGCTTTGAATCTGTGGGCTGTTTCCATGAAATCTGTCTAGTGCGTTCCGCAGGAGGAGTGCTACGTGCCTCTTTCACTGTACGAATGGTAACAGGTGCTGGAAAAGTCTGCCTTCTTGGGGTTGAAGTTTTGATAGGACCAGCTTGCTTGACATCTTCCAAATTGAGAAACATGGTCTGCCTTCTTTGTTTCAGCTGCAGAAGATGGCCTTTTTAACGAGACAACTTTGGTTGCTGGGGCCTCATCTTCATCTGATTCAGAATCTTCAGAGCTGTCACTTGTTTCAGTTCCCTTCTTGGAAGCCACCACTGGAACGTTCTTTGAACCAGAAGTTGGCAACTTTTTGGCTTGAGAAGTCACCTTTGCCTTGTTATCATCTTCATCATCCGAGGATTCTTCTGAACTATCACTTGATTCCTCTTTCTTCTTGACAAACGGAACAGAAACTTTGTTACCAGCAGTTGCTGGCAACTTCTTGGCTTGGGAGGTCTTCTTATCATCTTCCTCGTCTGACGATCAGAAGTGCATGAATCAGTTGTGTCCTCCTCTGTTTGCGAGACAGCAACAGGCTTCTTTCCTTGAGTAGTGGGAGCTCTTTTTTTATCATCATCTGTGCTGTCACTTTCATCCAAATCAGAATCGTCACTGGATTCGTCTATTTTCTTTGGAGCTGCTAATGCACCATTCTTAGCAGAAACTACAGGCACCTTTTTTGCAGGTACAGCTACCTTGCTTTTAGGTTCATCAGAATCACTCTCTTTCCTCAGAATCAGAACTGTCAAACACCTTGTCCTTTTTAGGTGGGGCAGCTGCAGTGCCATTTTTAGAAGCAAGCACTGGCTGTTTCTTCAAAGGAACAGCTTTGACAGGTTCCTCTTCATCTGATGAAGAATCATCACTACTAGATTCTTCAACGGGCGGCTTTACAGGAATTACTACCTTCTTCGCGCGCTACCTTAACCTTCTGTTCTTCTTCAGAATCTGAAGAATCATCTTCTGAGCTACTGGTTTCTTCTTTCTTATTGATTTTCTTCTTAACAGTCTTAGCCTCGCTCAGAAGAAGAAGAGCTGCTTCCATCAGTTTGTCGGGATGTGGATCTGGGGGGCCATTTGGCTTTGATTTCTTCTCCAAGAATTGGAATACTCAGAAAAAGAAATCTGGGTCATCCCAAAAGAGAAAGCAATTGCAGTAATGTCACCAACCTTATTTTATTCATGCCGGGGATCAAACCCGATCACCATTTTACACAAAAAAAAAAAAAAAAAAACCAATAACAACAAAACAATCACAACCCATAACCACCACAAACAACCAGCCTTATTTTTTCGCCTCTTCAGCTGTTCTCTTCTTCTTGCCTTTGTCTTGGGCGGCCCTTGCCGGTGCTGCCTCCGTGTTTCCCTCGCCGCCGAGCACGTTCACTTCCCGTTGCTCCTCAACCGTCACATATGGCGGCCCTCCAAATCTGAGCATCACGGTGGCCTTCTGCTTCAGTTCCTTGTTTTCTGTCTTCAGCATACATATCTCTGCTCGTGCATCTGTATACATGCGCTGGAGCAGAGCCAGTTGGGCTTTTACCTGCTGCACCTCATTTGTTCTACTTTGAAGCCGGTGCGACAGGTTGTTGACCGCAGTCATGGTCTCAACACATGACCTTAATGTATAATAATTGGCCTCAATATCAGATTGAGCAGCCATTATCTGCTCAACTGCCACCATCGGATAGTTCAACGGTGCAAAACCAGGGGGGCTTGGTCCAAGGGCATTTGGTTGCGGTTCCAGGGCAACTGCCCCGGTTATCTCTCTTGTGCACTCATTGAGGTCGGGAAAGAGAGTAAGACCCCGGGCAGAAGAGGCTATGTTCTGGGTAACGGGGCGGGAAGAAGAGGCCATTTTCTGGGCAATAGAGTTACAGAATCTCTCTCTCAAGAAACTCAAGAAAACGAAGAGTTTCTAAGAGTTTTTTCAGCTGTTTGTTCTGCATCAGCTGCAGCCTCGCCTTGGTTTAAATAGGCAAGGCAGACACGCGCCTTACGCGCCTCTCATCGCCCGACGACAAATCGGCGCGCCTTTTGATGGTTCGACTTGATGGCTGTCGGACACACCTTTTGATGGCACGCCTTTTGATGGCACGCTTTTGATGAGATTGGGCACGCCTTTTGAGGGTCCGACAAGACTCTGTAACTGTCCCGACATTGATTCCGGTTAGCTCCTATATGGGTCCGACAAGACTCGGTAAACTGTCCGACATTGATTCCGGTTAGCTCCTATAAGGGTCCGACAAGACTCTGTAAACTGTCCCGACTTTGATTCCGGTTAGCTTCTATATGGGTCTGACAAGACTCGGTAAACTGTCCCGATATTGATTCCGGTTAGCTCCTATATGGGTCCGACAAGACTCAGTAAACTGTTTTCTACAACGGTCCGACATGACCCAGTAAACTGTTTTCTACAACGGTCTGACATGACCCCGTAAACTGTTTTCTACAACGGTCCGACATGACCCCATAAACTGTTTTCTACATCGGTCCGATATGACCCCATAAACTATCTTCTACAACGGTCCGACATGACCCCATAAACTGTCTTCTACAACGGTCTGACACGACCATACAGTGTCTCCTATCTACTTTTATTTGTCAGCTTATTTTTCCTGTTTTGTTACTCTCTCCAACTCAAGTTGGTTAGTTCCTAACCCCCTTGAGTTTGAGGGGGCTGTTGAATGTAACAATTCCTACACCTACTCCACTATAGTTAGTGCACCATAGTTAATGTTCCATTACCATTACAACCTACTCCACTATAGTTAGTGCACCATAGTTAGTGTTCCATTACCATTATGGTATCCATTGTATCCTCCATTTCTCTCTATAAAAGAGAACTCTTGTAAACAAATTAATATAGATCAAAATATACATATTTAGTCTCTCTCCCTTTCTCTATCAATTTTCCTACAAAAATTGACTTGGTTTAGTACAAGTTAAACTTTTGAATAAATGCCAAGACTTGAAAATTCTTGTTTTTCTCAGCTGCCAAACTTTTTTCATTTTCTCTATCCTTTTTTGGAAATCCATAATTTTTTTTGACAATGTATGTGGTATGTTTAATTAGGAAACAAAGCCATCCTCTCAAATTGCTGAATCAAAGGGTTTTTCCATGGATTCATTTAGGTACATACTTCTTCGGTTATGTGTTGTTTCATGTAGTTTTATTTATTGACTTTTGTATAATTTTCCTTTTAAATTTCCCTAATCCATGTAGATTTTATGCATTTACTAATAATAACAAATGGAAATAACAATATTTATCATTTATTGGTTTGTGGTTGGTTTCATTAATTATTTCCCAAGCAGTCTTGGAATGGAGAAGGCCATAAGTTCCTATAATGCTTCAGTTCAGGTATGCTTTAAAGGCATCTTTTGAATAATTAAATGGTATAATTGTGTATCGCATTGATATTGCTCATTTGTTGATTAAAATTGTGTCAAGTTATTAGTAGGTGAATGATCATAATTGTTCTCATTGCTCAGCATGTAATAGACTTGTCAATAAATAAGTCTTTTAGCTTTTAATTGTTCTGATCTATGCCCGTTTCTTTCTTTCTACACACACACACACACATATATATATATTTATGTTCTTTTGATGGTGGTGGTGTTGCGGTAACAGTGGTGGCATGTAGGGACTTGGGATTTTTTTCCTTTAATTAATTAATTATTGTGCATATAATTACATGTTATTTTAATTTTGTGTATATGACGTGTTGTGGGTGAGATAATTTGTTTCCTGTGTTAATTAGAACATAATGTGTATGGTGTAGTAATTTAGGTATTTTTGGCAGTAATTTGTGAAATTGGGGTTTAGCAGAGCTATGTGGGGACGAGTTCTATTATAAGAAAATTTAAAGTAGGTGCAAATTCTCTCTATTTGTGACCTACCATATGATCTGTTATATAAGTAAGTTTTGTGTTCTTTTGATATGCAGGAGCTGCTTGTCATTGACGATCTTCTGTCTTCGTTGGTTGGAATTGAAGGACGATACACTTCAATCAAGAGAGTCCAAGGGAAGGATAATAATTTTACCTTCAAGGTTGATGCATCTATGGATTTAGCACTTCAGGTTTGAATATTTTTTGTATGGTCCTCAAATCTGTTGGCACGAGCAATTATTTTATGTATTTTCTGCCATGAACTTGTTTCAGCTCTCTTGATTTAGCTATTTTTTCCCCACTTTCCCTGAAAATGGAATTAATGTGTTCAAAAGGGAAATTACCGAAGTCTTATCCCAAAGCATCAATTTACTTTGACGAGGTTTTAGACTATGTTTTTATGTGGTGATTAATTGTGAATTCAGAGTACTTTGAAGTCAAAAACCAGGTTCATGGATTTCAAGCTACAAAAAAGATTCATGGAGAACTTGATCAAGTACCTAATCGAGTATTCTAAAACTCAAAATGTGCTCTTGAATAAGTTTCAACAATCTCGCAAAAATAGTGAAGTATTTAATCAAGTCGTCTAGGGAGTTATTAGATGATTGGGAGTTGATGTCTTAATTGCTCATTTAATGTTAGCTTTCACTTAATTGCTTCAATTGATCACAATCTTCATTGTAGGAATCAGCAAAACGGTTATTCCCTTTGTGCGAGAGCTATTTGTTGATTAATCGGTTTGTAGAATCAAGGTCTCAGTTCAAGACCGGACTAGTTAATCATGCCTTTGCTGCTGCACTACGTGCTCTCCTCCTTGTAGGTTTCTGTGTTGCTAGTCATTTGCTTAACTGTTGTTGGATTTTAGATGATTGCTGTTTTGTTTCCTTCACCTGTAAGCGGATTATCTGCTGTTGTATTCAAAAACCAGTTTGCATAGTGTACATTCTTTGGATTGTCTTATTTCTGGAAACTAAAAATGTTAGGCTAGACTTGAAGTGAATTATTCAAAATCTATGATTTCTTCTAAGGTTGAAGTGAAACAGAAATGAAAAGAAGGCCTAGATCTTGATGATCAAAAGGGATCTTGATTTATTTAATTACTTTATACTAAGCAAATCTTGTATCTACTTCTCTTGCATGAATTTTTCGACTAATGGACCATATAGTAGTTAAAAGTTAGACAAACTATAGCAAAAATATATAATTACATCATTTCCCTTATCTTTTTAAGCCATCTGCTAATACATTTACGTATCTTTTTCATTTAATTTTATTTGAAACTTCAATAGGGTTATTCTTAAGAATTATTCCATTTTTAAGGGGTACAAGATATTTATGTCAAATTCTTAGACTTTGAAACCATACGTTAGCAAATATCCATTAAGTGTTGAACTCATGTTTATTTTTTAGTGATAGACATGGCCAAGAAGTGACGGACACGTCACAAAATAGTGTCGAACACATGTCCGAAATTAAAATTTTTATTTTTAATTATGGACACTGAAAAAAGAGTATCACACACGTGTCCGAGGAGTGTTGGTGTCCAACACGAAAACGTCACCATCTTAGAAGTGTTTGTGCTTCTTAGCTCACACTCTCTAATGGAGGTGACAAGCATAGTTGTCAAATCGGTACACAAATCGTATATCATTTTTTTTAAAATAAAAAATAAAAAATTCTGCATTTATATCTTTTTTCAGGATTACCAGGCCATGGTGGCACAACTTGAACATCAGTTTCGACTAGGAAGACTTTCTATTCAAGGATTATGGTTCTACTCTCAGGTTTGGCTCTTATCAGAATCCTGGACCTTTTTCTTTGTGCAATCTTCGCTTTGAATCCTCTTTTGTTAAACTATTGCAGCCAATGATGGGACCAATGCAAGCACTGTCAATTGTGATAAAAAAGGCTTCCGCTGATAATTTTGTGGGCTCGGCAGTTCTTAACCTCTTGCAAAGCCAGGTCTAATGTTTGGCTTAGCATAGGTTTTGTTGATGTAGAAGTTATGGAACTTAAACCTTTTACTTGTATGAAGGATTGCTATTTTTATTTGCTTAGGTAACTGTTGTTTTCTCTGTATATAGGCTAAGGCCATGGCAGGTGATCATGCAGTGAGGTTATTACTGGAGAAGATGACACAAAGTGCAAGCTCTGCATATCTTGGCATATTAGAAAGGTACTTGGTATGGATCATTGGCACATAAATATGTGCAAGTGGATGTTCTTAATTCCAATGTCTGAGTTGTATGTTAGCATTAAGATTGTGTGTGGTGCTCTCAGGAGGTTTATTGGTTCTTCTAGTTATTTTAAGACATATAAGTTTGGTGTCAGCTTGTTTGTTGTTGGTCAAATGAAGTGGCTTGAGTCTTCTATACCCTGTTTGATCATGTTGTATATTTGTTTTCTTGTTTGAGGGCTTGACCTGATATAGTTTGTTAGTGCTGATCTTAGATGTGGATAGTCTCCATCTGATGCTTTAGATGGCTCCCTTGCCTTTTGCATGCGGTAACCAATATGCTATATTCATGCTCTATTTGTTCTTTGTTTTTATAATGTATGATCTTTCCTTTCAACAAAAATAAAATATTACATAGGCCATCACCTTATGAATAGACATTGCAAGAAATAAATATCTTCGAATAAGAAAGTCTTTAAGTTTCTTCCCAAAAAGGAATTTAATGTTTGAACTTCATTGTTTACACTATAGTATAGTGAGTTGGCACATAAAAAAGAAAAAGAAAAAAGAGAGGCAAAATCAGTGCATGAGGCTCCCATCATTGGGAAAATTTAACTCAAATTATTCATATTTAGGTATTTGTGGATATGTATCTTTCTCAGATGTTATCATTTTCTTATCGTTTTATTTGCTGTAGTTGATGTTATTTTCTCTTTCCCTTTAAATCATTGTTATTGATGTTATGACTCAATATGGAATTGATTTATTTTAAGGTGGGTGTATGAAGGAGTGGTTGATGATCCTTATGGTGAATTTTTTATTGCCGAGAACAAATCTCTTCAAAAGGTATGACTTTATTGATAAGTGCATTGGAAGTGTGGTTTAGATTCTTACCTGTTTTTATTTCCAATAGGAGAGTCTTACTCAAGATTATGGTGCAAAGTATTGGCGACAACGTTACAGCCTGAAGGATGATATTCCTAGCTTCCTAGCAAATGCTGCCGGAACAATTTTGACAACAGGAAAATATTTGAATGTGATGAGAGAATGTGGGCACAGTGTTCAGGTTTTGTTATGACTATGTTCTTGCTCTATGGTTCATTTTTTTGTCCCCATAAGCCTTTTTTGATCTATGTTTGGTAGTGTTAGTTCAACCCCTTGACCAGCACATTACTTTGGCAGGTTCCTGTGTCAGAAAATATAAAATTGATGAGCTTTGGCACAAATCATCATTATCTTGAGTGTATAAAAGCTGCTTATGAGTTTGCCAGTGGTGAGCTTTTAAATCTCATAAAAGAAAAGGTGTGGTTTGGTTTATTCAACAAAAATTACTTGCACATTTTTCTCAAAATTACGTTCTCTCCTGTTTATATCAATGTCATTAATAGCTTTGTTTGTGTAGTATGACCTAATGGGAAAGCTGCGGTCTATAAAGCACTATCTTCTTCTTGATCAGGTACATATTTTCAATGAATTTATAAGTGGAACTCAATAATAGGTTATCAGGATTCAGTACCCATATATTTTTAGGGGAGCTAGGCATCTGGTTCAGATTTTTTCAATTATGTTTACAGAGGATTCTAATAGTGGGCTTTTTAGTTGGACGCTTAGGGCCAAAAGCTGATATGCTCTGCTGGTTGGACAAATGTTTGCTGACTATTATATGGTCAATGGCAGTGGCCTAATTTTGTATGATCAAACATACACCTCTACTATTGAGATCCTTAAGATATATAAAGACAGGAATCTATAATTTCTAGGTCTATTTTTTTCTTCGGCAGAAATTTATTTGGGGTTAGGACAGTGCATCCTGGAACTCATTTCTATGCTATTATGATTGATCCAACAGGGTGATTTCTTGGTTCATTTTATGGATATAGCTCGAGATGAGCTCTTGAAGAAGCCTGATGAGATTTCTGTTGAGAAGTTGCAGGTTTAGTTATTTTTGTTTCATTGGTGGCTAATCATGTTCTCTTTCCTTGAATTATTAAATCAAAGGAAAATACTTGAAGGGTAACTCATATATATATGTTTGTGGTTACATTAGTCTCTGCTAGACCTTGCTTTGCGCACCACGGCAGCTGCAGCTGATCCTTGTCATGAGGACCTAACATGTTGTGTGGTTAGTGGCTGATTCTTTGTGTTTTTGTATAGCGATGATGCAAATATGAATTTCTGATCCCTATTTCATGAATTTTCCATTTTGCTTTCAGGAAAGATCTAGTTTGATCAAAAGGCTGTGCGCACTCAAAGATCTTGAAATCAACAAGACTGTTTGTGATACTAGTGATTTAGAGGAACCAGTGAGCATTACTGGCTTGGAAACTTTTTCTTTGAGTTATAAGGTCCGTGCTTATTCATGATGGATCTTTTCTTTTCTTTTCTTTTTTCTCCCTATTTTCTCTTATTCTTTTGGACTTCCTCTTCTTGTGAATCTTAAAGATATTGGTCTTCTGGTATTGCAATATAGGTAATATATATTCTTTCATTCTCACTTGTCAAATATATTTGGTGGATAGATTGCATGGGTCTCTTTATTTGGGTTATCTTTGTCCTAGTTATTCTCCTTGTGAAGACCATTTTAAATGCGGCGGCCTTATTTGTTGTTGATATGTAAACAATATCCCTTTGATGCCACTCTATATCATGAACACAAAGATATTGTTTAGCTTGTAGTAGCTTAGATTGTTGACAATCTTGGTGAGATAATATGCATTTTTGCGTTGTGCGATGAGCGGGGACAAGGCTCCAGGGCCGGCCGGATGGCTTTACTATGGCATTCTTTCAGCATTGATGGAGTGTGGTTAAGAAGGATGTGATGGTAGCATTGACGACATTCTACAAATCTGAGCATTTTGAAAGATGTTTTAATGCAACATTTTTGGCTTTGATTCCAAAGAAAGGGGGGTGGGGGGCGACGACCTTCGGGACTTTTGGCCAATTAGTTTGCTTGGAAGTGTGTACAAATTGCTGGCTAAGGTGTTGGCAAATAGACTCCGGGGAGTCTTGCAAGTGGTTGTGTCCGAATCTCAAAATGCGTTTGTGGGAGGTCGGCAGATTTTAGATGAAGTTTTGGTGGCTAATGAGTGTGGATTCTTGGATTAGACAGGGCAGCCAGGTTTGATTTGCAAATTGGATATAGAGAAGGCCTATGATAATGTTCGGTTAGAGTTCTTATTATATGTTTTAGAGTGTATGGGTTTTGGTGATACGTGGCGTAAGTGGATTCGGTTCTATATTTCCACTTTACGGATGTCGGTTCTAGTTAATGGTACTCTAGCAAGTTTTTTTTCTATGCACCGTGGTCTCCGTCAGGGAGATCCTTTATCTCCATTATTGTTTATTTTGGTGATGGAGGCGTTGAGCAGATTGTTGGATAAAGTAGTTCAGGAAGGTCTATTGGAGGGTTTTGTGGTGGGTTCTTCCACGAATGTACCTTTGTCTGTTTTTCATTTGTTATATGCAGATCATGCCCTAATTTTTTGTAGGGTGGTGGTGGAGCAGGTGGGTTACTTGAGATGTGTTCTGTTGTGTTTTGAGGCATGTTTGGGCCTCCGGGTGAATTTGAGGAAGTTCAAGTTGACTCCAGTGGGGGAGGTGAAGAGGTTGCTAGTGCTAGCGGCAGTGTTGGGGTGCAGGGTATCGGAAGGAGTTGTGGAACACATTCAGCGTCGGTTAGTAGGGTGGAAGAGGCAATATCTTTCGAAAGGGGGAAGATTGACTTTGATAGCATTCTGACGTACTTTTTGTCTTTGCATATTATCCCGGTGTCTGTGGCATAACGGATTGAGAAACTTCAAAGGGAGTTCTTGTGGGTTAGTGGAGGGGAAGTTTTTAGGTATCATTTGGTGGATTAGGGGAGGATTTGCCAATCCAAAGTGGCAGGGGGTTTAGGGGTGCGGAGTTTGGTGATTTTTAATAGGGCTTTGTTGGGTAAATGATTGTGGCGGTTTGCTTGGGAGCCGAAATGGGTGTGGAGACAGGTGGTGGCTGTTAAATATGGGTTAGGTAGGGGGATTAGGGGACTGGGGAGGTGACTGGTTCTCATGGTTGTGGGTCATGGAAAGGTATTTGGTTGGGGAGAGTGGAGTTTTGGGATCGGGTGGGGTTCCGGGTAGGGGATGGGTCGAGGGAGCATTTTTGGAAGGATCGGTGGTGTGTGGATGTTTTGATGAAAGATCGCTTCCCTTTGATCTTCAGTATTGTGGTGGATCAGAACGCTATGGTGGCATCTTATTTGGGGGGTGGGGATGTGGTGGTTTGGGATATTAGGTTACGACGACAGGTTCAAGATTGGGAGGTTACTCAGTTAGTGGAGTTATGAGGTTACTTGTATGGGTTGGGGGTGGTTGGGGTGGGGGAGGATGCCTTGGTGTGGAATGTGGTGGGTGCTAAGGGCCGTTTTTCTGTTTCATCATTCTACTGGAGTATGGTGGAGGAGGTGAGAATGGATTTTCCTTGGAAGAGTATTTGGGTTCTAGGGGCTCCGTCTAAGTTTGCCTTCTTTATGTGGACGACAACTTTGGGTCAGAATCTCACACTTGATAATTTGATGCGACGTGGTCATATTTTAGTCATTTGGTGTTGCATGTGTTGTGAAGATGCGGAATCGTGGATCATTTGTTCTTGCATTGTCATATGGCTTTTCTTTTGTGGGGCTCTATATGTTCTCTCTTTGAGATTGTTTGGGTACAACCACTTGGGGTGTTGGACATGTTGTGGAGTTGGTGTGGGGTTCAGGTTGGTGGTCGAAGGCGGCGTGTGTGGGCTTTGGCGCTGTTGTGTTTGATGTGGTTAGTGTGGTTGGAGCGGAATAGACGGACGTTTCAAGAGGTCTCTCATTCTGTGTCTTGGCTTCAGGGTTGTTTACTTACAATTTTGTATAGTTGGGTTGAGCAGAAGGTTGATCCAGATATGTTTGCTTTTTTAGATGATGTGATTGGGTAAGAGTTGGTTTTTTTGTATTCATTACATCATCTGGATGTTTTTTTAATAAAATTTGTTCATTTATTTATCAAAAAAAATAAAAATAATATGCATTTTTACGTGTTGTATTTTGTATATTAAATAGAGTGATCCATGATTACATAAAATATAAACGAACATGAATAAATATTTTCTATTTGCACTGTGTATGATATTAGATATATTGATGCAACATTTATTGCATGGCTAAACAAGTATGATAGTGTTTGAAAGCCCAAAACAAAATCTAAGAGTCCCATGATCATCAAGAAGGCTTTTTGGTCCAAATTGAAGTGTCCATGGTAGTGTTTGTCATCAATAGGTTTATCAATTGTTTATTTCATGTTTCAGGTTCACTGGCCATTGTCTCTTGTTATATCAAGAAAAGCCTTAACAAAATATCAGTTGATATTCCGTTTCCTGTTTCACTGTAAACATGTGGACCGCCAGCTTTGTGGGGCATGGCAAGTACATCAAGTATAGAGCTGAAATCTCTTCCAAAAGTTGTGGATAATAGCTTCTTGTTTTGCTTGTCTAATGTTACTGCAACCTGTTTTGTAGGGTGTCCGTTCTCTTAATACACGAGGAACTTCAATCTCTCGGTCGTCTTTGCTGTGTCGTAGTATGCTTAAATTTATTAATAGCCTTCTACACTATCTAACATTCGAGGCATGTTTTTCCCTTCAGCCTTATAGTTAGCTATTTTATTTATTTTTTGAATGTTCCATTTCTTCTGGGTGGTGGCTATTTATCTTTTGCAGTTTTTTTTTTTTTTGGGGTTGAATAGTTTTTTATCCACTCGTAATTTGTAATTGTTTTTCAAAGGGTGGGAACTTCGTAAAATTATTCCAAAAAATTTCATCAAAGAGTTTTGAGGTCCCCTGTGCTATTGTGATTTCTCGTGTGATCATACAATTCTGTGTTTTCAGGTTCTTGAACCCAACTGGCACGTGATGCATAATAGACTACAAACAGCAAAGAGCATAGATGAGGTATATATGCATTTTCTTATTGGATTTTATGTATCGTAGTTGTTCAATTTTGTAAAAGCAAAAAAAAGAAAACAAAACTTCGTTACCATATCTATCTCAATTAATAGATTGACAAAGCTACAAACCTTCGAATGTTTGTTTTTTTGTTCCTGGATGCTTTCTCCTAACACTTTTAACTCGACTCTTTCTTCTGTGAAACAGGTTATCCAATACCATGATTTTTTCCTTGAGAAGTGTCTGAGGGAATGCTTGCTTCTTTCTCCTGAACTTCTTAAGGTTGGTTTTTTGATTTTATCATCAGTTCCTGAGTGTAGAAGAGAGAGAGTTTCTTTGCTCAAGTTATTAGGTGATGGACGACTAAGAAGCATGGACACGGACACGTGACACGACACGGATATGACACGGACACGCCGACACGTTAATTTTCAAAAAATGAAAGACACGACACGTGGGGAACACGCATGAAATATATAATTTTATATATTTATTATATGTTATATATATGAATATATCATTCAAAGATAATAAAAAATACAATATGACACTAATTCTTATAAATTTATATGATTTTTGTTTTATTATTGTATCTTAAGTTGTTTTGTTTAAACTTATAATTAGTTTCACATGTGTCCAATCGATAGATACGTGTTTATGCGATTGACACGTGTGTCTTCCAAGTGTCCAAAGATTGTCCGGGTCTTTAAAAAAATTTAAAAAATAGGACACGTTTTGAAGAGTGTCGGACAAGTGTCCTAAGAGTGTCCAAAGAGTATCGGTGTCAGACACGGACACGACACGGATACGTCACCTTCTTAGAAGTGTCCGTGCTTCTTAGATGGACGATGTCATATTCAGCTTTCTGTTTGATATCATGCCTTTTGGACCACGTTAAACTTTTGAACTAATTTTACATGTCACTGTTCCGAAGTTTTTAAATTTTGATGAAGTTTGGATATTTCAACGTTCCTAAATTTAAATTGATGCTAGATACAAAATTTGGAACCATACTCTGAAAATATAACAACTTGGAGGGTTTTTCAGAACCTTTATGTTTACAAGCTAGGGACCTGAGTCCCTTCATTTCTAGTTTTATCTTGAATGCTGCTTTTCGTTTTTGTTTTTTTTGGGTCTCTTGCCACCTTCATTTGAGTTGTCTTTCTTTAAATTTTAGTCGATATGTTGTTATTGACCTAGAAAGTTCTAATTGGGTGGCTTGGCTCGAAAACTTGCTACTAGCCATTTTTCTTTTTATTGTATGTTGCTTTGTTTTTATATATCCGAGTTTTTGCATGTGCAGAAGGTGGAGAAGCTGAAATCTATATGCCTTCAGTATGCTGCAGCAACTCAATGGGTGATCTCATCTTCCATTGACATTCACAAGATTGACTCACCATATGATGCCACTGAAAATGCAACAGTCACTGATTCTATTTTGTATGTTAGAATAAATTATTCTCTCTCTCTCTCTCTCTCTCTCATTCTTATGAATAATTTGCAGGAAATTTGAGAGGGAATTCAATTCGGAGCTTCAGAATCTGGGGCCAATTTTGAGCAAGAGTTCTCAAGCAGAGCCATATTTAACTCATCTTGCTCAGTGGATTCTCGGCGTTGGAAGGGACCAGTAGTAAGTTCTGAACTCTTTGCTCATTTTTGGGAGTAACCATGTTCCTTATGACTTGATTTTGTATGTTACCTTGCATTTGATTGTATTATTGGTCAAGTATATATATAAGTGTGTGTGTGTGTGAGAGAGAGAGAGAGAGAGAGAGAGAGTTTTACTCATTATGTAATTCAGATTATGGTGATGAGGAGACCAGACAAGGTAATGGGGGTGTTGACACGACGACCCTGTTTACTAATTTGTGATTTGAATTTAAACGTGAATGTAATGGGTGTTGTTTTTGTTGGGCTATATATAGTTTGTTTCTTTTGATATTCAATATATTTGGGAAAATTAAAAAAAGAAGGGACGTTTTTCAAAATTTTAGATTTTTTTTTATTCGTCAAAAAAATAAATAAAAAAGCGGCTGTAGCAGGCATGTTGATTCATAGATTTGGTGAATTTAGCAGATTGCCTCGAGTCTCTCCCCTCCCATAAAAAATTCTGTATATGGGTGGGCATGGTTTGAATTGGTTCGATTTGGGGTAAAATCAGGATCAGTCTGTTGTTTATAATTTTATAAAAATTAAAACCAAATTAATCCATTTAAATCATGGAACTAATATGAATCAAACTACTTAAACACGGTTGGGCTCAATTTGAAACTATAATTTTACATAATCTGTTCACAAGAAAAATCATATAACATTTTAAAAAAAATTTGACTTATCATAAATTTTAAAAATATTAATAACATGCCCACCAAATAAATACATAACATTAAGCAAATATTTATTAATTTGCCTATGATTTTTCAAAACCTAACTTAAATAAGGAAAAATTAGTTTAAGGTCCCTCTTTCATTTTTAGTAATGGAAGAGATTTACAATGTTATTTTATGATGTCTAAGGTCTCTCAATCCCACATTCATATATCACAGAAAAATTTAACTCTCTCAAATCAAATCTTATTTCTCTTCTCTCTACCTTCTCTATTTCATCTCTCTTTCTCTAAATCCAAATCTCACTTCACTCCTTTCAATGGTCGCCGCCTCTGCCTCCGCCTTCGCCGCTGTGACCGACCTTCATGATTAGACTCTCCTTCTGTTCACCGACCTTTATGATCAGACTCTCTTTCTCTTCACTGACCTTCATGATAGGACTCTTGTTTGGGATGTCGAACGATGATATCTAGGTGCTTCGCGAGGTTGTAATCTTTCTTTGTATATGCAGACAAAGTGAAGCTCTGTGATGAAGAAAATGAAGTGGGTCTGAGAGGCCGGAGCCCTGTTCAGGTTGGCCTTGTATCAAGCCCAGACCTATCAGTTGGGTTCTTTCTCCGACGATGACCCTTTCGGCGAGCTAATCAGTAGTGATTCTATTTGATCCCCAGCTTTGGGTCCACTAATCCTCCTCCCTCCTCCGCCCTATTTTCAATTGAATTATACATACATATATATGTATATGTAACTATGAAGATTGATGAACTTAAGTGCTATTTGAGATGATGATACTGGTCATTGTGAAAAATTGCAAAATTGGGTTCTTTATGCTTTATTGATTAGTTGATTGTTGTATCAGTGGTTGCGTGTTTGATTGCTGAGAAAACATGTGAAATGAGAAGAAACTTAAAATTTGAATATTATTAGGTTGAAGGTTTGTGATGAAGATAACAAAGAAGATGCAGTGGCTCTAAAAGATTAGTAGAGAGCTGCCATTAGAAATCACAGAAAATGGAGTTTATTTGATTTTGGAGAGAATTTCTCTGGGTTGGAAAGAATTTCTCTGAAAAGGTTTCTCTAGGAATTTCTTTGGTTTTAAGAGAATTTCTCTGGAAAGTCCAGTTTCTCTAGACTTTGTATTAGTGGTTGCGTGTTTGGTTGCTAAGAAAATGTGTGAAATAGGAAGAAACTTAAAATTTGAATATTATTAGGTTGAAGGTCTGTGATGAAGATGATGAAGTAGGTCTGAGAGATTAGTAGAGAGCTGCCATTAGAAATCACAGAAAATGGAGTTTCTTTGATTTTGAAGAGAATTTCTCTAAAAAGGTTTCCCTGGGAATTTCTTTGGTTTTGAGAGATTTTCTCTGGGTTGGGGAGAATTTCTCTGAAAAGTCCAATTTCTTTGGACTTTGTATCAGTGTTTACGTGTTTGGTTGCTGAGAAAATGTGTGAAATGGGAAGAAGCTTAAAATTTGAATATTATTAGGTTGAAGGTCTGTGATGAAGAAGATGAAGTGAGTCTGAGAGATAAATAGAGAGCTACCATTAGAAATCACAGAAAATGAATTTTCTCTGATTTTGAGAGAATTTCTCTGTGAAGTCTAGAGAAATTCTCTGGATTGAATTTTCTTTGGATCAATTTGAGGGACCTTAGACATTATTAAAATATTGGATGTCCTTTATGCTATAAAATCTTAATACTAGGGACCTTAAAAAAAAATC
The DNA here is from genome assembly GCA_030407325.1 of Camellia japonica. Classification (NCBI taxonomy): domain Eukaryota; kingdom Viridiplantae; phylum Streptophyta; class Magnoliopsida; order Ericales; family Theaceae; genus Camellia; species Camellia japonica. The sequence continues at coordinate 72,059,743 of JAPPVO010000032.1, forward strand.
CCCCTTAAACAAATATAATATCTAGGATTGTATGCATCAGGTGTATGGTATTTATATGGTTTAAGTTACATACGATCCAATTCGGTTCTAATCCAGAATCGATCAGCAGAGACCAATTTCCAATTTTTCAAACCAGAATTGAACCATGGATTCAAAAAATAAGTTCAAACCTATCGAATTAGACTGGACCAGTTCGGATTGTGAATTTTTTGATTTCCTTGCTCAACCCTAATTCTAAAAACTCTCTGCCAGATAGAGGAGGCAAGAAAAAAAAAATAAAAAAATACAATAATTGATTTATATATAAATAAATAAATAAATAAAATCAATCTTAAAAACCCTAGAAATAATAAAATAAATCTTCATCAAATCCAAACAAATGAATTGTGCCTAAAACGCCTAAATTTGATTAAGCCCTGAATGAAAGTGAAATAAATAAAGTAAATAGAAAATAAAATATGTTCTAAAACAAAAAATATGATCGAAATGATTGATTTCGTTCAAAATTTGATAGGTTCATCGATTATATAGATCTCGTTGATAGTTTTCTGAAAAAGAGCCTTTTCACTTACTTTGAGCTCAGATTGAAAGTCTCCAGGCTCATTGGATTCGAATGGTCTCAGGCCACCATCTGCAAAGAACATGTTTTAACTTGCTCAAAGTAAACACCAATCTGTTATGCATTTTCTGGACTTCCAAGAAATTTCAATTCTTCAAAAGTAAAACTTCCTCTTCATACATTAGCCAACACATCATCAATAAATATCAATCCTTTCTAACAAGTATAGAAATAATCAAAACAAAATAATCTGAATGGACGTAGTAGAGCTTCAAGTACACAATGAATTCAGAACCTCACATTCTTTTTCTCATCTCTAGCTATATATATATATATATATATATATCATCCAAGCAAAATATCCTAATTGCAACAAAACACACTGCACTGCAGCATCTCACAACATTACAAACGAAAACACCTTCCTAATCTCCACTTCTTGTACCATTTACTTGCCGTCGCGTCATATCATCTTTAGGGTTCAATAACAAATAGAGGCTGTCAAAAAAACCAAATGCAAAGTCAACTTAAGCCAGGAATCAACAAAGATCAAATGTGGATTAATGTCAAGTCATCATCTAATAGTTGGATTAGTCAAAGGGAACTCACTGTGTCCACGCTGACAGGCTTGCCATCCTCTGCAATGATCTCAACTACTGTACCCGATTGATCAGCCTAAATAAAGGGAAATGATCATATTTTTGGCATAAGTATATTATTATAAATCATACTTTTTAAAAATTTAAAATAAAAAATGAACAGTCTTATAGACAGTACATAATAAGATGAGCAGTCAATTTGCAATCTACGGTAACAATATTAGTTAGAATGTTAGAAATAATAGTATAATGCTTCAAATTTCATGAATTTCTAACACCCCTAAAAGACTGCATAAAGTCAAGTTCTCTCATATTGGGCATGTCCTAATTCTTACTGGAATCAGAGATAGATGTTGAATAAATAAATTTGTCCAAACAGAGAACGCGATTAGTTTCTCTATGTATTTGGGAGGGCCATCCCTTGTGCCCTCTCAAAATCCTTGGCAAGTAAGTGCCAACAATTTTGTCATCAAGTTCTATCATTAGTCCTTGCGTAGGTTTCTCATACTGTGTGGACCTGGCATCTATATGAAATATCCATGACTAATAACTTAACATGGGTTCATTTTCTGATCCATCACATGATGAGGTGGAGGTTGAATTGATCATCAAAAGAACAATTAGGCCAAAAATTAGAATACGCTCTAGGAAAATTAAACTTCCATCAAAGAGAAGCAAATGAAGCTTTCAGAACGAGAATGAATTATCAACAATGAGAATTTTATTGTTTTGATTCTGAAAACACGAAAGAGAGGCAGTCCTTTTCAACTCTGTGTAATGTAATTGTTACATGTACAAAGAAATAATAAAATTGCAGAATCTAGTCCAGAAAAGAGTTTCTTGATGAGAGTCCTATTAGAGCTAAAGGAGCATATGAAACGATCTTTTTCAGAATTTATATTTCATGCCCATGGTCTAGTAAAACTATTATGCTATCATGGCAATACAGAAACTGAGACATTCTTCCCAGACCACAAGTCACTGGGAAGTTTGGTTCAATTCAATGATAGGGATGGCTTCAGCAGGATGCATCTATTGTCTCTCTAAAAGATCACTCTAGATTCTATTTAATTTGCTAAATAGGTAAGAATTCTGTGGAAATGGTTACTTTCATAAAGCTATCTTAGGCAAGAATTCTCTAGATGCTATTGTCTCACAAAGCTATTTTTATATTTTACAAGAAATGAAAACATGAACTAGAATAAAAGAATAGCAGAATACAGATTGGAGGAAAACAAAAGAAGAATAAAACACAATAGGGACACAAACAATGATACCACAGCTTAACTTGCAATAAAGACAAACATCTAGATGAATCTCACTGAGGATGCACTCCCCCCTCTTAGCAAGAAAATAATTGCAAAGCTACTGCTAACATCAGTATTTACATCAGCCAACACAATATAATTGAGTCCAGAACACTGAGATAGAACAGCAATACATTAAGGACAAGCTGTAAGTCACTTAGAGTCCCACTCTTAACGGTAACAATTGACCCTTGGTGTCACAAGGGTCTTTCCAGGTTCAGTTTGAACAATTTAGAATAAATATGAATGAAATCACTGACTATATGATCAACAGCAACATGACATGGACTAAGATAATCATGTAAATTGATTGCATACATCTTGAAAATCATACTTTTCAAAATCTTAAAACCCAGGAGAATGACATTGACAGGCTGAGCAGTTTAAACATTCTAATTCTCGTTGCTTCTAAATCAGTTGGAGTATAGTTTTTATGGAACAGGACGTGTTACAAATGGGTACTTCTCTCAATAAATATGTCCACCTACTAAAATAAGTCAAAACAATTCCCCTAATATCTTGCTCCTATTCCTTCATTACTCATCTTGGGTACAAGTCTGACAGTAGGTGTAACAAGCAATATCTCTTAGTAAGATGCACATCATGACTTGTCTAACAAAGTTAGTTCACACATTATGAAGAATCCATGTGATATAGTTAATTGACAGGAAGCAATATAGTTAATTGAAGGAAACACATGTATGACACAAAAGACGAGCTGTAGAGCAAAAGAAGTAATTAATTATAAGCCTTACTTCTATTTCATTCATCAACTTCATGGCCTCAATGATGCAGAGAACCTGTCCCTTCTGTACTTTGTCTCCAACCTACAGAAAAAGCTACTTGCGTAAGACAACCAAAGTGAAAACAAGTTCAAAAATAGAGAAAGACGCTGCAAGGCAGTAAAAATCATACAAGTATGATTATTCAAAATCCACAGAAATCACAAATTAGAGAATAATCACCTTAACAAGCGGTGGTTCACCAGGTGCTGGACTTCGGTAGAATGTCCCTGCCATGGGGCATTTAAGAGGTGGAAGGGATGACTTAGCTGACTTGGCAGCAGGTGGAGAAGGTGATACAGATGGGGCTGAAGGTGTGGGTGCAGAAGGAGCAGCCGTAGATGGGGGCAATTGGAAAGTTGGTGGTGCTGCAGCTGGTGAAGGGGGTGAATGAATAATATCAACAGGAGCAGAAGATGTTGGTTGAGGCATGGCCTCCTTTTTACGGATTAAGAGTTCACAATCAAACTGTTTTAACTGCAATTCCACAATATCCCTGGAATCAACTAGCCTGCAAAACCAGGAAAAATGTTGCTCCTTTGATTGAGAATAGATGGGAAAGATACCAAACAAAGATCCCCCAAAAGGTTGAAATCACATACTTGACAAGATTTGCAACTTGACTAATAAACTCAGATATGGATTCCTCTGAAGCCAAAGCTGCAGGAGATGATGGCTTAGCATCCTTGGGTTCTGCTGCTGGTACTTCTGATTTGGTTGGAGTAGATGCAGCGTTTGAGGATTCATCGACAGCAACCTTGAAAGCAACAGATGGCTCCAATAGCGAGTCCATGATAAATCAAAAATTCGAAAATAGATTTTCTAATGAAAACCATTGAAAGTTTACCTCATTCAACTGCGCTTTTATCACGTTGGAACGGTTCCAACTGGACTGCAAACCCTACAATTTGGATATCAATTGCACAACCACATATCAATACGAGAGTCCTAGAGAGTAGATACCTCAATTTAAAGTAAAATATAATGCAAATGGCTTCAGAAAGTAGAGTCAAGGATCATATTAAAATAAATAACTTTCAAATCGAGGTAGAAAAACGGCGAAATCCGCATGGTAAAGACCCTCCTATATTCTGCTGTATTACAAAAGTATCACCTCTTGAAAAGATGATGATACCACAAGAGCAAGAAGGCATGCTAGCCATAATGCCAAGGTATTCCCTGGCTTTTTCCAAAGTAATTTTGTGTTAATGGACAAAAGTTTTTTGAAGTCATAGGAGAATATTTGAATTGAAGAGCAGTTTTATCTATTCACAAAAAAAAAAAAAAAAAAAAAAAAAGTCCTCACACTAGGGCCACATTTTTACAAAAGCTTCAAAGATCACATATAGGTTATGCATTCCAATATTTATTGGTTCAGATCCTCCTACTCCCACCAAAAGAAAGGCATAGCTGTAGATTCAATTGTTCCAAACTTTCTGGGTATGATGATGATGGTGAATTGAAGCTCCAATGGTTAGACAATTCAGCTATGTCGCAAAAAAATGACACTCATGTTGGTCCCTCTTAATCAAGGGTGATAAGAGGGTAGATGGGTTAGAAACTTAACAAGGCTAACATTAAACCAGCCATGCACAAACTCAAACCAAGTTGTCATGCTTGAAATCCCAATCTCTAAAAGTTGCATCAAAATGATGCCCATTTCAACTTTGGTGCAAATAAAAGCAAGAAGTGCAGAAATACAGACACTAAAGGGCTGGTAAACCCTAAATATAAAATGTACACAAAAAAAAAAAAAAAAAAACCCCGAGTATTCTCACATACAACAGCTGCTAACACTAATATTAAGGAACAATATCATGAACTCTTCCAAAACAAAGGAAAATGCCTGAAAACAGACACTTCCCAAAATCTATAAAACAACGCCCAAATAGTACACATTAATGTGTGTTTGGGAGGGGAAAGATTAGGTATACACCTAACCTTTGGCATAGTGTACAATAAAAATTTAGCAGCGACGTTTGGCATCACATGTTATTGAAAAAAGGGATTTGGAAGTGTTGATTACTTTACTTGTATGACTGAATTACATGACAATCCAACCTTAGTGGAAAAAGTAATTTTTAACTTCAATTGAACTCTCGCATTTAAAAATTTTGCTTTGTGATATAAATGTAGAGTCATTTCATTGTAATGTGGTCAGCAGTAATAATGACTTGGAAGAAGCTCAACCATGATAACAACTAAAAGCATCATTCTTTAAAATTTTATATTTTACAATTTTTATTTATTTATTAATATTATAATAATTACTAGTATTTCTTGAATGTACAAACATACATTTTTATCACTAAAAATATGCAAAAACCATAAAGCCTAGATCAACTACTTTCAACTTAGCCATGACAAATATTGAAATGTTGAACAGTTAAATAGAACTCAATGAGCCCCATCACTTAAAAAAGAATTATTACATTCATCAAGGCTGTGTTTGGTTGAGAGATTTGGGGAGGGTCGTTTTGATTGAACAAATTGAATTATTTCATTTTTTGAAATTAAGTAATTCAAATCTTCCAAATTTATACATTAGTAAATTCAAAATTCATGAAGAAGTTGATCTTAATAGATTTTGAATCACATGAATTTAGATTAGACAATTCTATGTTTTTAAAAAAGAAATAGACAAATTTAAATCTTCACATATGAAAATGAGTCAAGTTCAAAATGGCTCAATTTCTGATTTTGAATTCTAAAAGACAGAAACACAAATCATCTACAGAATAAAACAGCACACCAAGCAAAACAAGAAACTAGCAAGAAATTCCCAAAAAGAAAAAGGAATGGAACTTGAAAACATCCAGTAATTGCCACTAAAGACAACAGAAACCTCCAGTAAGCTTGGATTAGATTCGCCAATACAGTTTTGGTTCTAATGCTCGGTTTTCTCAGCAAACAAACAGAGAAGAGAAAATATTCAAAAAAAAAAAAACCCGATCTTGCATCAGAAACCAATATACAAACACAAGGGCATGTAAGAAAAATGAGAGAGAAGCAGAGATGGATTACGAATCAATCAGAAAGTCTACGTATGAAAATCAAATGGTAAACACAGGTAGAGATTAAAAGAAAAGAAAAGAAAAGAAAAGAAAAGAAAAGAAAAGAAAACCTTGGTGGAGAATCGGAGTTTGGGTCTGGGCGAGAGACGAAAGAAGAGTTTGGAGTGAGAATGGTAGGATTGGGGATGAGGAAGATTAGTTTTGGAGACAGAGGCAACTGAGGCCGTTGCTGCAATAGACGACGACGACGCCATTGCTCCTCCCAACCCAACACAAACCAAGCGCCAGAGTGTGTTTTAAAGACAGAAAAAGACTCCCTTCAATTCAAGCTCGATGAAACCAAAGTAAGCTTCCCTTCAGAGAGAGAGAGAGAGAGAGAGAGAGAGAAGATATATGTGCCAAGTAACACACTTACTCAATACTCGTAAGGAGCCTGATCTTGCCAACTCACTTGGGAGGCCAGCTCTCCATCATGATGATGGTCCTTCCCTCCTTCCCTCACAAGGTCATGTGCTCACTAATTTCCTCATTATTATTATTATTATTATTATTAACTATTATATATATGCAACAATTATACATACATTTTGGAAACGTGTAACAAATTGTTTTTATATGGGGTTGATTATATTTTTAATCCTTAAACTATGAGTCTTATAACAATATTTTAATTTGATCTTTAATGTTTAAGATGTGTCAATTTGATTTTTAATAATTTTTTTGTATATTGGGAATCAAATTAATCCAATTTAAAAATTATGAACCAAAAAATGACGCAAGGCACGTAATTTGAGAACTGTCATAACCCAAATCCACTCCTATAGGTTTAGCGTTGTAACTGGTCAGTAATCCGTGATTACCGAAAACCTGTTTTAACCATAATGACAATAATACAATAAAAAGGGGTTGGCAAAAAACAACCAATAATAGAATATATCGTCCAATAAGCTGTGAAGACCTAATGAAAATAAACTTTTATATACACAAATACTTATATCTATAAAATACATATATACAAGACAAGACACAAATAAGGGAATGAAATCCCATTATCATAACAAAAGTCATAAAATATTCACTTGACTTCATATAACATTCAAAAAGAGTAGATTTAGATCATCCCAAAAAGCCTTGACAAAAATAGTTCGGAACCTCACAGTGAGGCACAACAGGTTGGCTTGACAAAACAGAATCAGGTTGACACCGCTAACTTTGCTCTAGTGCCTGGCCACCTACATAAATATAATAAACTGTGAGTTAAAACCCAGTGAATAACAAATATGGAAAGAGGTTAAGAATGAATGTCTTTTCAGTATTTAAAACAATCAATTGCATCAGTAGATCATTTACTCAATCAATGTCTCATATTTCATGTCATATCTGTCATATAGTAATCACAGCAGTCATACGTGGTACATCTCTGTCACGACCCAAACCCGCCCCTATAGATTTAGCGCCGCAACCGGCCAGTAATCCTTAGATTACCAAAGCCCTCTAGACAGATAAGCATATGATAAGGGACTAGCGGAAGCAATTACATAAATATAATTGTCCAGTGAGCTGTGTTGACTTACATGAAACAGAATAATTTAAAACTTTATTTACATAGCCATAAGTCAACCATACATTATATTATACCACACACGTTACAGTATTTTCCGTACAGACAACATGATTAAAATAAAGTCCCATGCATAAACAGAATTAATCAACCCTTGACCCCAAGACACTTCGGGAACCTCCACGTGAGGCACAAAGGCTGGCTGACAACAGAAACACAGTCCCCCACAAAACTTTCGGGCTTGCACTCCAGAATGCTCACCTATAATATATATACAAACAGTGAGCTAAAGCCCAGTGAATAACATTAAGGTAAAGGGGTTAGTAAACGAAATCCGAACATTTTATATGTACAAAACAGATCATAGCATAATCATAGTCATCTCATATCAGAACATAATAATGGCATATCCCATAGAACATATCATATATCACATAACGTCTTCCGACTAGAGTAACCGGTCCTGGACACCGATTAAACAAACACCACAATGAAGTGGCTAGCGAGATCTCGTAACTGTCATGGACCCGCATTTTCATGCCGTTCCCCATGACTTGGGACTATCTATGGATGCCATAATAGATTTCAAATTTGGAATGTTCGTTCACAGAAACATATATCATTTCAGAAAGCATAGCTTATCACATTTCATTTGGAACATAATTTCATATAAACGTATCTTTACGATAACGTTACTCACAGTGGTTCCGTAGATGGTCAATCACTTCTCGGGCGTTGACCTACAATCACAAAATACATAGCACCAACGAATCTTATCATTACTTATTCATGTGGCCATTAAGGCTTAGCTTACATCAGGTTGGTTCATGTTTATTCTTATCACATGGCTTAGAACACACACACCCTTGCAATCTCTTAGTGTGATTCATACTTACTTCAATGCTCAACTCACACACTTGTCATTCAATAACTCGTTACATTCTTTTCTTAGTGTGCGTTTCTAGCCCATAACCTCATTACTATAGCTTAATTAAGGCTTAGGAATGCCTAAGATGCATTGAGGTTATCAAAACATGCCTTGGAACACTTAGGCAAAATTTCAGAATTTTAAGTCCTTGCTCGAGCGAAGCTTTCCTCGCTCGAGCGAGAATGCAAAAATGTGACTGGTCGCTCGAGCGCACATTCCTTCGCTCGAGCGATCTGTAAATGATGCAAACTTCTGGGAGTTCGAAATTTACGCTCGAGCGGACTTTTGGTCGCTCGAGCAAAGTGTACAAACTCAGAGTGGTCGCTCGAGCGAGAACCCCTTCGCTCGAGCGAGGCTGCAAAATCTGGAATTTCCAGATTGCTCCTCCAACTTCAAAACTCGAATTAAAACCTCCAAAACACCTCTCTTGGGCCCTAGAATTTGATATAACCCAGAAAACTTGTAGAATATGAAAGTTCAAAGATCAATTTATAAAAATCGTGACCCAAGGTTTGTCAAAACTCACATTTTCAACTTAAAACATGATGAATGCTCAAGAACACCACATGCATGGACTTTTCTTGTTTCAAACCTCTTAAAGCATAATCAAACACTATGAAATAACTGGAAACTTGCTGATTTGATGGAAAAACAAGATGAACTCATGGATTAAATCAATATTGTGGACATACATGCTAGAATTCTCTATGAAAACAACTAGAAACCCAAAATCAATTCATGAACATGACATGCAAGAACTTCTACCACACTAAACCTTCCAAAACATGATCAAACTTGGTGATTTGATGGAAAACAAGTTGAATGGCCAAAATGTAGAAGATGTTAACACATGCATGGAAGAAACCTTTGAAATCAAACCCAAAACTTGGAAATTTATGCATGCATGCATGATTTGAGCTACAATTCCTCCTTCTAAGCTCCATTACATGATTAAACTCATAATCTTTATGAATTCAACAATTAAACATAACATTTACAAGAATTATAGCTTAGGTTCTTACCTAGAGCCCTCAATTTCTCTTGTTCTAGCACAATATTTGTTTAATTCAAACTCTAGCCTTCAATCTCTCTTGAATTCTCCTTTCTCTCTCTCAAACCGCACACTTTCTCTCTCTAAGATGGAACCTCAGATTTTTCCACTAAGGAGGTGAAACAAAATGAGCTCAAAATGAGCTTAAGGCCCTTATATCCAACTATGATGCCAAAATGCACTAATTAAAATATTTGGCTAACCAAACATGACTTAATGAATCATTTTAAATCAATTTTTAATTGAACTTGCCATAAGGTTCTAAAAATTCCAAGTAACACAATGGTATAATCAATTTCGTTTTCGGATGCCGATAAGGCTTTCAAGTTTCATTTTAAAGTGGTACTTCCGGACAGATATTTTATAAGCAACAGAAAGAGGGCCAATTATGATGCAAATTACATATGAATCCCGTAATTAATCTTATCCGCTCAATTATCTTCCTTAATTACCAGTTAGTAGCTAATTATGGGTCAGGGTTATTACAATCTCATAACAGAACAATATAGTAGGTCTTGAAGACTGAACAGTCAGTTGATGTCCATCAATACAGTAACAGTAGTTCCAAAAATTGGAACTGACAGAGATTTCTGTGCCAGTAACAATAAACAATAGCGGTATGCGATGGATGCCACGAATACAGTTCATAAAATAGAATAATCATTCGTTCAATAAACAGTGTCATTTTAGAAATAGAACTTAGTAATATCATTCAAAAAATAATTAACACTTGAACATAGCTTTACAACATTGTTACTCATAGTGGGCTCCTTGAAATGTATGCTATAAGGCACTAAAGATGCGGCGTACGACCTAAACAAACAAATTCAAGCACAATGATTCAATACACAATTCATTCATTCATTCAGTCGGTTTTCTTCGTTCTTTACTTATTTTGATGTTCATTTTCTCGGTTTCTAACCGTTGCTCATCCGTTTGGTTAAATTTTTGTTCTTTAATTCATTCGTGTTCATGAGATGCAAAAGCACATGAAAAACACTTTAAAACTATGCAAACGGAGGCTTGGAAAGCAGAAAAGAGGAGCAGAAACAAAACCGGGTCTGCCCAAAGGGCCGCACGTGTAGGACCTCCACAACACGTGTGCCCTGCATGTGCGATTATTTCAGTATACAAGCTCCAATCTGCCTTGTTTTCCGTATGTGTAAGGCTCCAAGCCGCACGTGCAGCGCTAGGTGTTTTGAAATCTGAAAATCTACCATGTTGTGGAACCTCAACTAGTGCATATTCTAACTTCAATACTATGCATTCTAAGCCAAGAACTCATATTTTCATGGAGGATTAACACTTGTACCTTAAAATAAAAACCATGACCAAAGATTAAACCCCAAAATTGGCATGAAGAAAATAAACTTCCAAATTAATATGTAATTGTAAAGAACATACAAGTATGAGCTCTAATCTTCAAAATTCATAGATTTTCATTCACATTTGAAGAACCATACATGAATTTAAGTGTGTGAAAACAATTTCCATGCAAATCATGCCATGCATGCTAGGGTTTTAGAATCAACTCATCCAATTGTTTATTTATATGATCATATATTCTTAACTCTAATTTCACTTCAAATGTTGAAATGTATAATCTTGAAATTTGCAACTTTTGAGCCAAAACTCTCAACTCCCATGGAGTTTCTCTTCAAATTGAAAATTATATGTAAGAAATTGAATGTATGATCATGATTGTTCAAGAATTATGCCATGCATGTATTAATTTCCATTTCTAATCACAGATCCTACAATCAAGTTTATATTCTTCTTAAATGATCTTGAATTCCATAAGTATAAATATGATTCTTCAAATTGGTGAGATACAAGAGAAGAACTCTTACCTAGAGTTAAAGAATTGAGTTGAATTCCTACTTATCCTTCACTTTTCTTCTTCCTCTTGGTGTTCTAGATGAACTCTCACTCTCTCTCTTGAATCTCCCTCTCTCTCTACGTGTATACTAGGAGAGCTCCCAAAAAGACCCACTATATTACACTTATCATCATCCTATTCAAGTGTTGAAGAGGATACTGTAATAACCCTCGTTACTGATCACTGATTAATACCGATTACTGCTAAATTAAGACCGATTATGGAAAGTAAATGAACTGATTGAATTACTGAACTGACTGACTGGAAACTGGAATTGAATTGACTGAGTATATATGTGTTATTTTGCATTCTATCTGTTTGACTATTTGGTTATCTGTTCAGTTGATTTTGTTTAAACTGCTAATTGAAGGCCTTATCGGCGGCCGAACCCAAAATTGATTGATGATTTGGAACCATTAGAATTTATATGATTTTATGGTGTATTTGATTAAAATGTGATTTGGTACGATTAAATTAGATTAAAATAGGTTAAATTGCATTGTGCACTTATTTACATTAGTGCCATTGTGAGTGGGCCTTTATTATTATATCCATGAGCCTTATACACTCAAACAAAACAATCTTTCAACCAAGTTCTTTGTTTTTTCCGTCCAAGAGGGAGAGAGAGTGAGAGGAGTGAGTGTTTCATCTTGAGTTCATAAGAATTGGGTTGGAAATTAAAGGAATTGGAAAGAGTGTTCCAAGATTGAGCTCCTAGACCTTTAATTCAAGACTTGAGGTAGAGCCTTACCTTCTTGAACTTGCATTTGACTTCATTCTTGCATGGTTCATGCTAAATTAAAGAGCTAAGGCATGTTTTAGTCTATTAATGTTGAATTAGAGCTCAATTGTTGCATGCATGTGCATATTGTCAAGTTTTGAGGTTGTAGATCCATCATTCCTCACATGCATGCTCATGAATTTGCAATGGACCATGTTTTCATCTTGAATTTGGAAGATTGGAGCTCAGTAGAGCATGTTTTGAAGTTTTGAAAAGGTTTGAATTCATGTATGTCATATTTGTAGCATGCTCATGAAAAATTGGTTTGAAATTGAGTTTAAATTAAACACCCTTGGGCCTTGATTTCTCAAATTGAGCTTTGAATTATGTTGTGTTATGTGTTTACAAGTGTTTTCCAGGTTTTTAGCCCAAGAGGATCAAAAATTTGGCTTTTAAACTTGATTTTGAGCTTGGGACTCAAATATGGAATTTCCAGATTTTGGGCCTACGCTCGAGCGAGGAAGTCCACGCTCGAGCATACACTCTGTGATTCTGCCTTCCGCTCGAGCGTGAAATGCGAGCATCCAGTACTTTGCATGAGCTCACAGTCCGCTCGAGCGAGGAAACTCACGCTCGAGCGAGGACTTGTGTCTTACGCTCGAGCGAGGATCGAGCGTCCATCGAGCGTAAATTTGGAGCATCCAACATTTTTACTGTAGCACACAGTTCGCTCGAGCGACGGAATTGACGCTCGAGCGGAGCTCCTTTGTTTGCATGTCCGCTCGAGCGTAGAAAGCCACGCTCGAGCGAGACCCCTGTTTTCAGCAAATTTTGTAAAGTGTTCAAAAGTGCATCTTTGCATCCTCTTTCCATCCTAGGCATTCCTAGGGCATATTTAAGGCATCTTAAAGAGGATATAGATGTAGAACCACACCGAGGCAAATTAGGGATTAAGTAATTACCTTTTCCAACTGTGAAACTTAGTGTGTGTTCAATCTGTTAACTGTATAGGGTTGGCTTTCCGAGGAGACGCTCTAGTACACTGTAGCCCAGAACTCTGTGAGTAACAATTGTGTAAAGATATGTTCAAATGATTATCTTTTGAATACTGAACTGAACTGTTTACTGAACTGATATTGATTACTGAATGAATGTATGTCCTTTATTTCTTAACTGTACTGTGGCATCCTTAGCACCTACTGTTTACTGTTACTGTTACAGAGATCTCTGTCGGTTCCCTCGTTGGAACCACTACTGTTTACTGATTGATGGCCATCATTACTGTTCGGTCTTTTAAGACCTACTGTTACTGTTATGCTAATGGATGTACCACATATGACTGTTTACTATACTGAACAACTGATATACTGATTGAATTGAACTGTTTTCATTACTGTAAGGACATTCATTCTAAACCTCTTTACGCTTTATGTTATTCACTGGGCTTTAGCTCACTGCTCATATATATATATGTAGGTGTACAGGCACCGGACCAATGCTAGAGGCGTCGGGGTAGATTCCCAGTTTTGTCAAGTCAACCAATGTGCCTCACTGCGAGGTTCCGAGCCTGCCAAGCTAAGGCTTAGGGGTGTTTTAGTTTTCCCCCTCCTGCACTGTTTTGTTTACTGTATAGAATGTATAGACTACACTGTACTGGTTAATAGAGACTTGATCCCTGTCCTGAATGTTTGTAAATGTTTTGCATACTGATCTGTTCCGTACATGTATGTGAATGTATGAAAAGTCTTTTTGCATACAGACTGTCACAGCTCATTGGGCATTGTTTATTTACTGTATTGGCTTCCGCCATGCCCCTGTACTCTGTTTTACTGTATTACTGTTAAGCAGGCCTTCGGTAATCTCGGATTACTGGCCGGTTACGGTGCTAAACCCATAGGGGTGGGTTTGGGTCGTGACAGAGTGGTATCAGAGCGATACTTAACCACGAGTTATACCGCATACACGTGTCCAAATGAGCTATATAGTGTCCTAGAAAAGCGATTAGGGCATCACATGAGCATGATAAGTGTGTGGTTACGACATGACTGAATATGTGCTAATGTGTTAAACTGTTTAAGTATGCAACTATTTATGTTTATACTTGTTATAACTGCTTATAGTGAAATGGATAATGCAAATGAATCTGAGTCCTCATCCACTGAGGCAAGAATGGCAAGAATGGAAAGAATGATGGAACTGATAACTGCTAGACTTGAGCAACAACAGAATTAACAGCCCCCACCTCCTCCTCCGGTACAGCCAGAACCGAATGTGAATGTGAATGACGGGGATATAATTGCTCTCACCTAGAAGTTCAGCAAACTGAAACCGCCATCCTTTCAGGGAGGCCTTGAACCGTTAAAGGCTGAAGCTTGGGTTCTTGAGACCGAAAAGTTGTTTGAGGTTTTTCCATGTTCTGAGGCACATAGAGTGCTGCTGGCTACCTTTACTCTGCAAGAGGAAGCAAGAAGGTGGTGGATGCTTACCCGTGAGGACAATACCATTATGACTTGGGTTCAGTTCAAAGTAGCCTTCTTTGAAAAGTACTTCCCTCAATGTGTCAGGGATAGGAAGGTGACTGAATTTGAACAACTGAGGCAGGGCACGATGTCCGTTGCCGAATACGAAACAAAGTTTACTGGACTTGCTAGATATGCGCCACATATGGTGGATACTGATTACAAGAAGGCTAGAAGGTTTGAAGGCGGCCTGAATGTTGCAATACTAGACAGAATAAATGTCTTAAAGCTACCGACCTATGTGGGTGTTCTTGACCGAGCATTGATGGCCGAGTCAAACATCGAAGCTGTGAAACAATCTGAAACACCGGCGTCTGAATGGCGTGGTAAAAGACAGAATTTCAAATTCAAGAAAGGCAAGCATAATCAATTGAACAAAAAGCAAAATACAGGGTCAACGACTACTTCTAGTCAAGGAAACCGTCCCTTTCCGCCCTGTTCCGAATGCGGTAAGAACCATAAAGGAGTTTGTTATAAAATCTCTGGTGCTTGTTACAGGTGTGGCAAAGTGGGCCACATGGTGAAAGATTACCCTTCCACTGCTCTGGGCAATAGTAAAGCTGCAGGCAGCGCCGCAGCATCAACTGTAGCACCAAAGCCTAACCCCAAAGCTACCGGGAAAGAGCCGATGAGGCAGGGCCGAGTGTTTGCCCTAGTACCGGGAGATGTGCAAAATATTGAAACCGTTGTGTCAGGTATCCTCTCTATTTGTGCTCAAAATGCATATGTACTGATTGATTCGGGGTCTACACATTCTTATGTGTCGCATGCTTTTTCACTGAAATTGAATAGACCCTTAGAACCTATGAACTATCTGCTAGCTGTATCATCACCCGTAGGAGGATCCATGACATGTGCTTATATGTATCCTGCTTGTGAGATTATTGTTGGGGACATGCATCTGTTTATTGATTTATTGCCATTGAACATTGATCATTTTGATATAATATTGGGGATGGACTGGTTACAAAAATATCATGCCACCATTGACTGTGTGACAAAACAAGTTGTTTTCCATCCACCTGGGTTACCCGAATTTGTATTTAATGGGGTTGGAGTAGTACCTCCTCCGTATTTGATTTCTTCTGTGAAAGCTGTTAAATTGATTAGAAAGGGGTGTAAAGGATATCTGTGTTCTGTACTGACTGTATCTACTGATGATAATATTAAAACTGATGTGAACTGTATTCCTATAGTCAGAGAATTCCCAGATGTTTTTCCAGATGATCTGCCAGGGGATTTGATTGACAGGGAGATTGAATTCACCGTTGACGTGATTCTGGGAACACAGCCTATATCGAAAGCTCCTTACCGAATGGCTCCAACTGAATTGAAAGAATTGAAAGTGCAACTGCAAGAACTGTTAGACAAAAAGTTCATCAGGCCTAGTACTTCACCGTGGGGCGCACCTGTCTTGTTTGTGAAAAAGAAAGATGGCTCACTGAGACTGTGCATTGATTACCGTGAACTGAACAAGGTAACTGTGAAAAATAAATATCAATTACCGCGTATTGATGACTTATTTGATCAGTTACAGGGTGCTCAAGTGTTTTCCAAGATTGATCTCAGATCGGGGTACCATCAACTGAAAGTTAAACCTGAAGACATTGATAAAACTGCTTTTAGAACGAGGTATGGACATTACGAATTTTTAGTTATTCCTTTTGGAGTCACCAATGCACCTGCAACATTTATGGACCTCATGAATAGAATCTTTAAACCGTACCTTGATGACTTCATTGTGGTATTTATTGATGACATATTGATTTACTCCAAAAGTATAGAACAACATGAACATCATCTGAGACTTGCCTTGCAGACCCTATGAGAATAGAAACTGTATGCTAAACTATCTAAATGTGAGTTTTGGCTTGATCATGTTATGTTTTTGGGGCATGTTGTTAGCAAAGATGGAATTTCTGTTGATCCGCAAAAAATTGAAGCTGTGGTAAACTGGCCTAGACCAGCAAACGTGACAGAAGTCCGCAGCTTTTTGGGATTGGCTGGATATTACAGAAGATTTGTGAAAGATTTCTCCAAAATCGCCTTACCATTGACTCAACTGACACAGAAGGGGATATCATTTGACTGGACTGACCAAAGGGAATCAGCGTTCCAAGAGTTGAAAACTTGATTGGTGACTGCACCGGTTCTTACCTTACCTTCAGGTACGGATGGTTATATTGTATTTAGTGATGCTTCTCATAAGGGTTTGGGATGTGTTTTAATGCAGAATGGGAGAGTAATTGCCTATGCTTCCCGACAACTGAGACCACATGAAAAGAACTACCTGACCCATGATCTGGAA
>JAPPVO010000032.1:72077070-72120412 GCA_030407325.1 Camellia japonica
GTTTACCACGCCATTCAGACGCCGATGTTTCAGATTGTTTCACAGCTTCGATGTTCGCTTCAGCCATCAAGGCTCGGTCAAGAACATTCACATAAGTCGGTAATTTCAGTACATTTATTCGATCCAGTATCGCAACATTCAGGCCGCCTTCAAACCTCCCGGCCTTCTTGTAATCGGTGTCCACCATGTGTGGTGCATATCTAGCAAGCCCGGTGAACTTCGTTTCATATTCGGCAACAGACATTGTGCCCTATTTTAGCTGTTCAAATTCAGTGACCTTCTTGTCCCTGACACACTGAGGGAAGTACTTCTCGAAGAAGGCTACTTTAAACTGAGCCCAAGTCATAACAGTATTGTCATCACGAGTAAGCATCCACCACCTTCTCGTCTCTTCTTGCAAAGTGAAGGTGGCCAACAGTACCTTATGTGCCTCCGAACACGGAAACACTTCAAATAGTTTCTCAGTCTCCAGAACCCATGCTTCAGCCTTCAATGGTTCAAGGCCTCCCTGAAAGGATGGCGGTTTCAACTTGCTGAACTTCTGGGTAAGGGCAATAATATCCTCATCATTTGCATTCACATTTTGTACATTTACATTCTGGTCCGGTTGTACCGGAGGAGGAGGTGGGGGCTGCTGGTTCTGTTGTTGGTCCAGTCTAGCAGTTATCAGTTCCATCATTCGTTCTAGTCTGGCCATTCTGGCCTCAGAGGATGAGGATTCAGTTTCGTTTGCAGTGCTTGCATTATCCATTTCACTATAAGCAGTTACAACAAGTATAAACATAAACAGTTGCATACTTTAACAGTTTAACACATTAGCACATATTCAGTCATATCATAACCACACATTTTCATGCTCATGTAATGCCCTAATCGCCTTTCTAGGACACTCTATAGCTCGTTTGGACACGTGTGTGCGGTATAACTCGTGGTTAAGTATCGCTCTGATACCACTCTGTCACGACCCAAACCTGCCCCTATGGGTTTAGCCGTAACCGGCCAGTAATCCGAGATTACCGAAGGCCTACAAAACAGTAATACAGTAAAACAGAGTACAGGGGCATGGCGGAAGCCAATACAGTAATAAAAACAATGTCCAAGGAGCTGTGATAGTCTGTATGCCAAAAGATTTTTCATACATTCACATATAATATATATATATATACGGTACAAAACAGTATGCAGAACATTTACAAGCATTCAGAACAGGGATCAAGTCCCTATCAACCAGTACAGTGCAGTCTAAAGTCTATACAGTTACAGAACAGTGCAAGGGAAAAACTAAAACACCCCTAAGCCTTAGCTTGGCAGGCTCGGAGCCTCGCAGTGAGGCACATTGGTTGGCTTGACAAAACTGGGAATCTACCCCGACGTCTCTAGCATTGGTCCGGTGCCTGTACACCTACATATATATATGAGCAGTGAGCTAAAGCCCAGTGAATAACATAAAGCATAAAGGGGTTTAGAATGAATGTCCTTACAGTAATGAAAACAGTTCAATTCAATCAGTATATCAATTGTCAGTACAGTAAACAGTCATATGTGGTACATCCATTAGCATAACAGTAACAGTAGGTCTTAAAAGACCGAACAGTAATGATGGCCATCAGTCAGTAAACAGTAGTGGCTCCACGAGGAAACCGACAGAGATCTCTGTAACAGTAACAGTAAACAGTAATCAATATCAGTTCAGTAAACAGTTCAGTTCAATATTCAAAGATAATCATTTTGAACATATCTTTACACAATTGTTACTCACAGAGTTCTGGGCCACAGTGGTCTAGAGCGTCTCCTCAGAAAGCCAACCCTACACAGTTTACAGATTGAACACACACTAAGCTACACAGTTGGGAAAGATATTAACTTAATCCCTAATTTGCCTCGGTGTGGTTCTACATCTATATCCTCTTTAAGACGCCTTAAATATGCCCTAGGAATGCCTAGGATGGAAAGAGGATCCAAAGATGCACTTTTGAACACTTTACAAAATTTTCAGAAAACAGGGGTCTCGCTCGAGCGAGGCTTTCTTCGCTCGAGCGGACATGCAGACAAAGGAGCTTCGCTCGAGCGTGGATTCCGTCGCTCGAGCGAACTGCGTGCTACAGTAAAAATGCTGGATGCTCCAATTTTATGCTCGATGCTCGCTCGAGCGTGAGACACAGCTCTTCGCTCGAGCGTAGGTCTCTTCGCTCGAGCGCACGCCTGCGTGCACCAAGATGCTGAGAGCTTGCAATTTACGCTCGAGCCACCATTCCCTCGCTCGAGCGGAGCTCGGAAGAAACGATGGTTGCTCGAGCGTAGAATCCTTCGCTCGAGCGTAGAAGCCAAATTCTGGAATTTCCAGATTTGCCTCCCAAGCTCAAACCAAGCATTCCTAAGCTCAAAACTCAACCTCTTGGGCCCAAATTCTGGAAAACATAAGTAAACTCATAGAATAACAAGTTTCAAAGCTCAATTTGAGAAATCAAGGCCCAAGGGTGTATCAATTAAAACCAATTTTCAAACCCATTTTTCATGAACATGCATGAGATTAAATCAAATCAAAGCTTTCAAAACATGCTCTATTGAGCTCAAATTCTCCAAGGACAAGATGAAAACATGGATTCCAACGATAATATGAACATGCATGTACCAAACTCCATGTGATCAACCTCAAAATGCAACAATGTAGACATGCATGCAACAATTAAGCTCTAATTCAACAATTTAACTCCAATTCATGGCTTGAGGCTTTAAGCTAACATGAACCATGCACAAATTAGCTTGAATACAACAATGAGAGGTTGATTCTCCTACCTTAGGTCTTGAATTAAAGGTAAGGATGCTCAATTGATCAAGAACTCTTCCAATCTACTCAACTTCCAAGCATTACAAGATGAAAACACTCTAGTCTCCTACTCTCTCTCTCTCAAGGGACGGTGGAGCTCTCAATTTTGGCTGAGGAAAAGTTTGATTCAATGTATGCAAGCCTCTAGATGTGTCTAGGATAGTGGCCCACTAAGGGCTAGTTTGGTAAATAAAGCCAACTTCGCATTTTATCAATATTTAATCTAATTTGATCATACCTAATCAATTTTTCAATTAAATGCACCATAGAATCACATAAATTACAATGATCATAAAACACTAATCAATTCCCGGTTCGGCCGCCGATAAGGCCTTCAATTAACAGTTTAAACAAAACAGACTGAACAGATATTTAAATAATCAAACAGATAACAAACAGATAAAATGCAAATTAACATATATATATTCAATCAATCCAGTTCCAGTTTTCAGTCAGTCAATTCAGTATTTTATCCAGCTCAACTATCAGTCATAATCAGTTCAGTTTAATGGTAATCAGTGGTTATTCGGTAAACAGTGGTGAGGGTCATTACAAAACAATAGCAGTATGCGATGGATGCCACGAATACAGTTCATAAAATAAAACAATCATTCATTCAATAAATAGTATCGTTTCAGAAATAGAACTTAGCAATATCATTCAGAAAATAAATAACACTTGAACATAGTTTTACAACATTATTACTCATAGTGGGCTCCTTTAAATACGTGCTATAAGGCACTAAAGATGCAATGTTCGACCTAGACAACAAATTCAAGTACAACGATTCAATAGATAATTCATTCATTCATTCAGTCGGTTCTCTTCGTTCTTTACTTATTTCGATGTTCATTTTCTCGATTTCTAATTGTTGCTCATCCGTTTGGTTAAATTTTTGTTCTTTAATTCATTCGTGTTCATGAGATGCAAAAGCACATGAAAAACACTTTAAAACCATGCAAACGGAGGCCTAGAAGGTGGAAAAAAGGAGCAGAAACAAAATCGGGTCTGCCCAAAGGGCCGCACGTGCGGGGTCCTGGCCGTACGTGTGGGACTTCTACCGCACATGCACCCTGCAGATGCGATTATTTCAGTATGCAAGCTCTAATCTGCCTTGTTTTCCGCACGTGCTGAAATCCAAAAATCTACCATGTTGTGGAACCTCAACTAGTGCATATTCTAACTTCAATACTATGCATTCTAAGCCAAGAACTCATATTTTCTTGGAGGATTAACACTTGTACCTTAAAACAAAGACCATGACCAAAGATTAAACCCCAAAATTGGCATGAAGAAAATAAACTTCCAAATTAATATGTAATTGTAAAGAACATACAAGTATGAGCTCTAATCTTCAAAATTCATAGATTTTCCTTCACATTTGAAGAACCATACATGAATTTAAGTGTGTGAAAACAATTTCCATGCAAATCATGCCATGCATGTTAGGGTTTTAGAATCAACTCATCCAATCGTTTATTTATATGATCATATATTCTTAACTCTAATTTTACTTCAAATGTTGAAATGAAACTCCCATGGAGTTTCTCTTCAAATTGAAAATTATATGTAAGAAATTGAATGTATGATCATGATTGTTCAAGAATTATGCCATGCATGTATTAATTTCCATTTATAACCACAAATCCTACAATCAAGTTTATATTCTTCTTAAATGATCTTGAATTCCATAAGTATAAATATGATTCTTCAAATTAGTGAGATACAAGAGAAGAACTCTTACCTAGAGTTAAAGAATTGAGTTGAATTCCTACTTATCCTTCACTTTTTTTCTTCCTCTTGGTGTTCTAGATGAACTCTTACTCTCTCTCTTGAATCTCCCTCTCTCTCTACGTGTATACTAGGAGAGCTCCCAAAAAGACCCACTATATTAAACTTATCATCATCCTATTCAAGTGTTGAAGAGGATACCTCTAATGTTATTTAGTTCCCTAATTAGTTTGTCTAAGGCTTACATTAATTCCTAATTAAGTTAATTAAACTCTAATAATTTTACTTAAATTAAATTAAACCTCATCATAAAATGATCTGAATTAAACTAAACTTAAATAAATTAAGGTGAATTAGGCTCTAATTCTTATCTAATTTCTTAATTCTAACTTGTTAAAAATTAACGAATCAGACAAGTTTAATTTTCATTCTAACCTATCTGTCTACAATAACACAATAACAAGACAATACAATACATATAACACATGGCACATAAGTCACAATTAACACATAATCTCATGATCAACACTAATCACATAATTAACTTCATTAATTTACTTAATTAAGGGATCGGTTGTCACAAGAACTAAAATGTAATTAATTCTTTTATAAAAAATAAAAGCTTTTATCCAATTTTTGAGTGTAATTTTGTCCATTTGATTTGCATTGGCTAAGATACCATACATGCTTGGAATTTCTATTTTCTAGTTTTGTTCTGTTCACATAATTAAAAAGAAAAAAAGAAAAAGAAAAGAACAATTACGATTTTATTATTGTATAAAATTAGCTAAATGCTCTTACCTTTCTTATCTCAAACCCTAATCTCCATCTCTCCTAGCCTCGTCGACTTCTCACACCCCCTTCTCTAACATCATCAATCCTCTCCAACCCCTTTTCTAACATTGTAGTCTCTCCCAAACTCTAAGTAAATCATGCACACCACTAGCCCCAAATCCTGACCCCTCTCATCAATTCTCTCCAAACCCTTTTCTAACATTGTAGTATCTCCCAAACTCTAAGTAAATCATGCACATTACTAGCCCCAAATCCTGACCCCTCTGTCTCTCTTTTATCGTTCCAATTATCAACATTGAACAAATTGTCGTTGTTTGAATATCAATCACTGAATCAATAATATGTGTTTGGATATCAATCATTAAAACAATAGCTTTTTCTCAGAGGTTTTACAAAGGTTGGGCTTTATGGCAGAGAGAGGTCACAAAGGGAATGTTTGCGGAGGTAAGGGTTTGTGGCAAAGAAGGGTTCGCAACGTTGGGGGTTGTAGAAGTGGGAGTTTGTGGTAGATGAGGATACAAGACGAAGGGGTTCACAAAAGTAGGGAGGTTTACAATAGAAGGGAGTTTGTGGTGGTCGGGCTTATAGTGGTTGTAGTAGCCGGAGTTGTTGGGATGGTAGTGGTACATAGTGGCTACGATTAAAGTTAGAGTTAAGGCTAGGATTTGAAGGATGAAGATGGGAATATTTTTAGATAGTGGATTGTGTATTGAGCAAAATATTAAATTTTAAAATTATTTAGTATGTATATTAAGAAAATATATATTGAGAGTTTTTGGTATATAAAAATAGAAAATCCCACATAACGTGCCCATTAGTATACGAACTAAAGGAAGAGAACGAAATGAAAAAAGTGATCCAAATTGCGAATTGTTTGTAAATATAAAATTTATAATATTTTAGTTTGTATTGTGCCCTCTATCTAGTTTGAATGGCAATTTCATCACTTGAGAAAGAGAGCAGAATGAAAAAGTTGTCTAGATTTTAAGTTGTTTGCAAAAATAGATTTTGTTAATTTTTGATTTTCCATAAGAATCAATGGGATGTCCAGAACTATAACAATTATAGAGGAATCATGATAATGTGTCATATAATGAAAGTGTGGGAGAGAGTGATGGAACGTTGATGGAGAGATATAACAAATGTGTCAGATAATCAATTTAGGTTTATACCTAGTAGGTCAACAATATAATTAAGCGATCTATTTTTTGAGGAGAGCAATAGAAAAGTATAGAGGAAAGAAAAGAGATATTGATATGGTTTTTATCGATCTTGAGAAAGCATATGATAGAGTGCCTTGGGATATAATCTAGTGGGTGTTAAAGAAGAAATGTGTGACAAAAGGTTACTTTGATGTGATTAGGGATATGTACGAAGGCGTGGTGACCACTATTAGTGTAATAACCCTCACCACTGATTACTGATAACCCGACTGATTACTGCCAAACTGAGACTGAACATGATTAGTAATCGAATTGATTGAAATACTGAACTGACTGATTGAATATACTAGTTTAAATGCATATCTATCTGTTGACTGTTAAACTTATATGTCTATGTTTTATGTTTTAAATTTGCGAATTGAAGGCCTTATCGGCGGCCGAATCTGAAATCGATTGATGTTTTATGATCATTAGAATTTATGTGATTTTATGGCATATTTATCTGAAATGTGATTTAGTGTGATTAAATTAGATTAGATAATGTAAAACACATAAGTTGGTTTTATCTACCAAAATGCCATTGTGAGTGGGCCACTACCTTAGACCATATTTGAGCCTTATTACACTCATTCATACACATTTCATCAGCTCATTTCTAAGCACAACCGACCATTGAGAGAGAGAGAGCTAAAAGAGTTGGTTTTCATCTTGTTATACTTGGAGAATTGCTTGGAAATTATAGGAATTGAAGGGTTCTTTGCCAAATTGAGCTTGTACATCTTGTATTCAAGACTTAAGGTAGAACATCCACCTTCTTGAACTTGTTTTTGAATTGATTCATGTATGGTTCTTGTGTCCTTAGTGATCTAAGCCTAGATTGAGCCTTATAATGTTGAATTGAAGCTCATTCCATGCATGCATGCCTATACTGATGAGTTTAAAGTTGTTTTCATGGAATTTGGTGCATGCATGTTCATATTATTGGTATAGTCCATGATTTCATCATGTCTTAGAAAGAATTGGCTCAATTGAGCTAGCATGTGAAGCTTTGAAGTGTTTAAATTCATGCATGTTCCATGTTCATCTTGTTCATGAAAGTTGGTTTGAAATTGGGTTTAATTCCCTCACCTTTGGGCCTTGATTTTGACAAATTGAGCTTTAAATCATGTCATACTATGTATTTACAAGTGTTTTCCAGGAAATGGGCCCAAAGGAATCGAATTTGATTCAGTTGAAGTTGAATTTGAGCTTGAGGTTCAAATCTGGGAATTCCAGATTTTGAACTCACGCTCGAGTGGGGTGACTGGTGCTCGAGCGTGAAAATCGTGTTCCCAGCACTTTGCACTGTTTTGAATTCCGCACGAGCGGAATAATTGACGCTCGAGCGTGACATTGTGTCTTACGCTCGAGCGGGTGTCGAGCGCCCAATCGAGTGTGAATTTCACCTATCCAGCACTTTTGACTGTTTTGCAGTACGCTCGAGCGGGTAAGTATACGCTCGAGCGGAAACCTTTGTTTGCATGTCCACTCGAGCGGAGTAACCTACGCTCGAGCGGGACCCCTGTTTTCTAAAAATTTTGAAAATGCTTTTAAAGTGCATCTTTGCATCCTCATTTCATCCTAGGCATTCTTAGGCCTAGTTTAAGGCATCTTAATGAGGATAGTGAGGTAGAACCACACCGAGGCAAATTAGGGATTAAGTTACTATTTTCCCAACTGTGTAGCTTAGTGTGTGTTCACTCTGTAACTGTGTAGGGTTGGCATCCGGAGACGCGCTTTAGCTTAACTGTAGCCCAGAACTCTGTGAGTAACAACTGTGTAAAGATATGTTCAAATATGAATATCTTTTGAATGGTTAAACTATACTGTTTCTGAATTGATACTGTTAACTGAATGAATGTATGTCCTCTATTCTGAATTGTATTGTGGCATCCATAGCAACTACTGTTACTGTTACTGTTACTGTTACTGTTGCAGAGATCTCTGTCAGTTCCTATCTTGGAACTTCTGTTTACTGTTATGATGGCCATCATTGACTGCTCGGTCTTTTAAGACCTGCTGTTTACTGTACTGCTATGCTAATGGATGTACTACATATGACTGTTATGACTGAATGACTGATGAACTGAATCAATTGACTGTTTTCAATACTGAAAGGACATTCATTCTTAACCTCTTTACGCATTATGTTATTCACTGGGCTTTAGCTCACTGTTCATATATATATGTAGGTGTTCAGGCACCAGACCGGAGCTAGGAGTGTGGGTTAGACTCCCTTTTGTCAAAGCCAACCTCTGTGCCTCACTGTGAGGTTCCGAGCCCGTTCAAGCTACGACTTTGGGGTGTTTTAGTTTCCCCTTTCTGTTCTCTTTTGTATAGACTGTATAGACTGTTACTGTACTATTTTAATAGGGATTAAGTCCCTGTCCTGAATGATTGTAAATGTTGTACATACTGTTTTGCACTGATTGTATATATGTATGAAAAGTCTTTTTGCATACAGACTGTCACAGCTTATTGGACATTGTTTAAATTACTGTTTTGGCTTTCGCCAACCCCTGTACTCTATTTTACTGTTCTACTGTTAAGCAGGCCTTCGGTAATCACGGATTACTGGCCGGTTACGATGCTAAACCCATAGGGGCGGGTTTGGGTCGTGACAATTAGATTGCTGGCTGGAGAGACAAGTGAATTTTCAATTACTGTAAGATTACACTAAAGATAAACTTTAAGTCCTTATCTTTTTGCTTTAGTTATGGATGAGTTGACGAGAAATATTTAGGATAATGTGCCACCAGTATGCTTTTTGCGATGATATCGTGTTAGTGGATGAGACTAGAAAATGATTAACATTAAGTTGGAGACTTCGAGAGAAGTACTTGAATCTTAAGGATTTAGGATAAGTAGAATTAAACAGAGTACATGGAGTGTAATTTTAGTAATAATAACAATGGGAGCAGAGGAGAAGTGAAGATTGAGGGCCAAGTATTACTTAAAAGTGAGCATTTTCATTATTTATGATCGGTTATCATAATGGCTAGAGAGATTGAAGCAGATGCTGGTCTATAAAATTAAGGCGTGGTGTAACAACCCTCATACTGTTTGCCGATTAATGACTGATTGATTACCGATTACTGCTAAATTAAGACTGATTAAGACTGATAATTGAATTGATCGAAATACTGAACCGACTGACTGAGATCTGAACTGAATTGACTGCCTGTATCTGTTTAATTGCATGTTTATCTGTTTGAGTGTTTAATTATCTGTACAGTTTTTATGTTTAAACTGTGAATTGAAGGCCTTGTCGGCGGCCGAATCAAAAATCGATCGATGATTAGGATCGTTAGAATTTATATGATTTTATGGTGTATTTAATTGAAAACTGATTTGGTATGATTAAATTGGATTAAATTAGAATAAAATAGTGTTAAATTGCTTGGTTGACTTAATCACCAAATTGCCCTTGTTAGTGGGCCTTTGTTTATTATAATATTTGAGCCTTATACACCTAGCCAACATTTTGCTCAGCTCATTTCTTGTTCTTGCCGACCTTTGAGAGAGTGAGAGAGAGAGTTGAGTTGTTCTTGTTGATTTGCTAGAGAACTTAGTAGAATTGAAGGAGTTTTGCAACCTTAAGCTTCTACACTTGGATTACAAGACCTAAGGTAGGAGAATCAACCTTTCATTGTTGTATTCAAGTTATTTTGTGCATGGTTCATGTTAGATTATAGCCTCAAGCCATGAATTGGAGTTAAATTGTTGCCATGAAGCTCAATTGTTGCATGCATGTGCATATTGATAAGTTTTGAGGTTGTGATTCACCATTCCTCACATGCATGTGCATAATGTGGTTTTAATTCATGTTGTCATCATGTTTTTGGAAGAGTTGAGCTTTAGAGATAGCATTTGAAGTGTTAAATTGATTTCAATTCATGCATGTCATGATATAGCATGTTCATGAAAATTGGGTTTGAAAATGGACTTAATTAAAACACCCTTGGGCTTTGATTTATCAAATTGATCTTTGAAACATGTAATATTGGGTGTTTACAAGTGTTTTTCCAGGTTTTTAGCCCAAGAGGATCAAAAATTTGGCTTTTAAACTTGATTTTGAGCTTGGGACTCAAATCTGGAATTTCCAGAATTTGGGACTACGCTCGAGCGAGGAAGTCCACGCTCGAGCGTACACTCTGTGATTCTGCCCTCCGCTCGAGCGAGAAAAGTTACGCTCGAGCGGGGAATGCGAGCATCTAGTACTTTGCATGTGTTCACAGTCCGCTCGAGCGAGGACTTGTGTCTTACGCTCGAGCGAGGGTCGAGCGTCCATCGAGCGTAAAATTGGAGCATCCAGCATTTTTACTATAGCACACAGTCCGCTCGAGCAAAGGAATTGCCGCTCGAGCAAAGGAATTGACGCTCGAGCGGAGCTCCTTTGTTTGCATGTCCGCTCGAGCGTAGAAAGCCACGCTCGAGCGAGACCCCTGTTTTCAGCAAATTTTGTAAAGTGTTCAAAAGTGCATCTTTGCATCCTCTTTCCATCCTAGGCATTCCTAGAGCATATTTAAGGCATCTTAAAGAGGATATAGATATAGAACCACACCGAGGCAAATTAGGGATTAAGTTATTATCTTTCCCAACTGTATAGCTTAGTGTGTGTTCAATCTGTAAACTGTGTAGGGTTGGCTTTCCGAGGAGACGCTCTAGTTCACTGTAGCCCAGAACTCTGTGAGTAACAATTGTGTAAAGATATGTTCAAAATGATTATCTTTTGAATACTGAACTGAACTGTTTACAGAACTGATATTGATTACTGAATGAATGTATGTC
The DNA here is from genome assembly GCA_030407325.1 of Camellia japonica. Classification (NCBI taxonomy): domain Eukaryota; kingdom Viridiplantae; phylum Streptophyta; class Magnoliopsida; order Ericales; family Theaceae; genus Camellia; species Camellia japonica. Next base: position 72,088,417 of record JAPPVO010000032.1, read on the forward strand.
CTTTATTTCTAAACTGTACTGTGGCATCCTTAGCACCTACTGTTACTGTTACTGTTACAGAGATCTCTGTCGGTTTCCTCGTGGAACCACTACTGTTTACTGACTGATGGCCATCATTACTGTTCGGTCTTTTAAGACCTACTGTTACTGTTATGCTAATGGATGTACCACATATGACTGTTTACTGGACTGAACAACTGTTATATTGATTGAAATGAACTGTTTCATTACTGTAAGGACATTCATTCTAAACCTCTTTACGCTTTATGTTATTCACTAGGCTTTAGCTCACTGCTCATATATATATATGTAGGTGGTCAGGCACCGGATCAAAGCTAGAAGCGTCGGGGTAGATTCCCAGTTTTGTCAAGCCAACCAATGTACCTCACTGCGAGGTTCCGAGCCTGCCAAGCCAAGGCTTAGGGGTGTTTTTACTTCCCGTCTGTCTCTGTACCGTTTTTTAATACTGTATAGACTGAACGTTTGCACTGTACTGTTTATCAGGGATTAAGTCCCTGTTTCTGACTGGTTATATATGATATGCAAACTGTTTCGTACTGTTCTGTATAAATGTATGAAACATCTTTTGGCATACAGACTGTCACAGCTCATTGGACATTGTTTATTTACTGTATTGGCTTCCGCCAAGCCCCTGTACTCTGTTTTACTGTATTACTGTTAGGCAGGCCTTCGGTAATCTAGGATTATTGGCCAGTTACGGTGCTAAACCCATAGGGGCGGGTTTGGGTCGTGACACGTGGTGACTTAAGTGGAGAAGTGTGTCTGGGATACTGTGCAATAAATGAGTACCCACTAGACTAAAATGGAAGTTATATAGAACGGCTATTAGACCAACAATATTGTATAGGACGAAGTGTTGCCCATGTGTTGCTGAGATGAGGATGCTTAGATGGAAAAGATAGAGTTAAGAATAAGTATATTTGAGAATGGGTAGAAGTAGTTCTGATAGAAGATAAGTTGAGGGAGAATAGATTGAGATGGTTTGGTCATATACAAGACCAACATAGGCAGTAGTGGAGAGATGCGATACAATGACGGTAGATGGAAGTGTTAAGAGAAGGGACAGACCTAGATTGACGTGGGCTAATGTAGTAAATAGAGATATGAATTTCCTTAATTTGACTAACGGTATGGCCTTGAATAGAATCGAATAGAGAAGAAGAATTCTTGTAACTAACCCTATTTGATAAGACTTAAGATTTAGTTTGATTTAGCTTGGTACACATTTTATACAAATTATATGTGACATTATTATTTTACCCAGTCCAAAATAGTTGAAAGCATATTTGCTAAAAACATTTTTATAAAAATATTTGTAATAAATATATTTTTATGTAATTTGAGAATTAAGTTGAAATACTTCTTAATTTTTTTTTATTATAGATATATAAAAAGGATCCAACTTGTCTCTAGTTGGAGATCAAAATTGGATCCTTTAGTCCGCTCCGTGGGCCCACTTTTGAGCCTTGTTTCGATGATTCGAATCGTTCACATTTTAGGGTTCATTGAGTACATTATCTCTGTAAAAAATAAGTCGATTGGATAACGGTAACTATGTGTTTGAATTAGTTTTGTATAAAAAAAAATAGACGGTAAAAAAATAAACAGTTTATACAAAACTAATTCAAACACATAGTTGCTGTTGTCCGATTGATTTAATTTTTTGCAGAAATAATGTACTCGATGAATCCTAAAATATAAATAATTTAGATTATCGAAACGGAGTTTAGGCCCACTGAGCAGACTAGAGGGTTCAGTTTTAATCTCCAACTAGAGACAAGCTAGATCCTAAAACAAAATGTAAATTGGTTAACTTGCCCAAGATTAGGGTTGTACTAATATGGATGACTTATTTTTTTTATGTTAATTGCAGACACCACATAAATTATTGCTTAATTAAAGGAAATAAAAAACATAATTTGGTTAGCCAGCCCAGGATTAGGATCGGACTAATTTAGTTCACTTACTTTTTTCACGTCTACCATTACTAAACGAAATAACATAAAAACACAAAAACACATAATTTGGTTAATAAGCCCAAGATCTGGGTTGTGTTGTTTAGTTGGCTTATTTTTTTCAGTGTTAATTACACCGGCACAACATCAACTATGACATATTATTTTAATCTCTCCAATTTTAAAATCGTATATTTAGACACTACAATGTAAAAATTATCACTTTCCCACTTCTAGGATGGGTTACATATATAGAGTTTTATTTTATTATTTTTAATGTACAATTTTAAATTTAAGAAATTGATATTGAAAAATGCTTGAAACTCTTTTTTTTGTAACCCTCACAATTCTTTTGAATCTCAACCATTAATGTATGTATGTGTAAAACTCACTTAAAAAAAAGAAGGTGTCGTTTGGCAAGGACTGTTTGGCAAGGGCTCTTTGGGGCTTTTTTGACTCTTTGACCCACAAAAGACAGAATAGGCTCTTTGAGCCACAACAGACAAAACATCACATCCAACTCATAATCATTACACTATTCTCTCACAAAAAAAGTCAAAAAAACCAAAAAATCAAAAAGCCAACCCACTTCCCAAACGGAGGCTCAATCAGTGTTGATTGATATTTAGAGAGGGATGCTGACTAGTTCATCAATAATTGGATGAATCCTAGAGCCTCTGAGACAAATCTCATCTTGGTTTCCAAAAACCAGGTATGTAAATGACTTTTAATCTAGCAAAACATAAAAATTACAATCTAAACAAAACCAACAGATTAAAATTTTTAACACATCCTCTCTCAGCCAACCTATCTATCTTATTTATAGGCTTCACAATTCAAAAGCTCACTCACTCCTTCACAAGACTAACCAACAGTTCACAGTTCAAGAACCCACTCTTGCTCCAAACTAACTAACAAACAGAGACATGAAAAGGCAAAAATGATAAGCAAAAAGACAAAGGGTACCTCTTATTCTCCCAACCAACTTTAGCCTTTGCTTTTGACTTTCGATAATAATTGTATCCAAAAATAACAGAAAGTTATGAATACAAAACTATTATTACAAAAGTGTATTATTGCGTTAATTTTAAATATTTTACAAGAGAGTAACAAGAAGGAGAATATCAACTGGACCTGGCACCCTCTATTGCTCCAACTAAATCATCAAATTTGGCCCCGGTGACTTCTTTAACAACTTTACCGTCTTTAAGAATCTTGAATGTCGGAACCACCTTAATTCCTAGCTCCTTTGCCAATGGCTGCCAATAATTATCAAAATAAACATGAGAGAGAGAGAGAGAGAGAGAGAGAGAGAAGAGAGAGAGAGAGAGAGAGAGAGAGAGTTGTTGGAAATGTGGAAAACCAACCTTGTTATCCTTGTTACAATCAAGCTTTAGGAAAACAACATCAAGGTACTTCTCCGACAATTCTTTAAATTTGGGGGCGATCACCTTGCACGGACCACACCTACAATTATTTCAAAGTAACAATAAAAATCAGAAGTTAAGAAAACGAAAAACATTGAAGAGATTAATGGCCATTGGGAAGTTAATTGATCCAATGACATGACAATGCACCAAAATACAATGCATATAACACAGGCAAAATAAAAACTTTCACACTTCAAGACAATTCCCAATTCATTTTGCAATCATAAATACTAGGATCACGCCCATAGGCTGATCTAACCTGATCTAATCTGATCCAATCCCCAACAGCATATATCCAATAAAAAACAATAATACTAAAGAATGATGATTTGATGATTATCCAAAGCACTTCCAATACCAGACATTCTAATTATCAGTTCATATGTACATTAATGATCAATCCCAGACGTAAATACTACTAGAAGAATTCCACACACGATGCGTGCATCAGCTCTACCCCTTGCCTTACCATTTTGTTTTCCATTTATTGAATTTTTCCCCCCTCTTTTCTCTCCCTTAAACATCCCTGATTCCCTCTGTCAAACTAATTATCAAACTCTTTCAGACTCCACAAAGATTGGGTTGTTTAAATTGAAATGCTTTAATTTTGTATTTCAACCACTCTCTAAACTAGTGAGTTTCTTGCGAAGCAAGTGCAACAAAGCTTCAAAAACCAAGATCATACAGAACTGGCAAGGGAGATAGGGCAAAGAAAACAATTTAAATAAATTAATGTTACATTTACCATGTTTTTAAGTACTTACCAAAAAACCGAAAAAAAAATGCCAATTACTAGATTACAAACTTGAACACAACTAATTAAGATGTAACAAAATCTGTAAAACCTTTCTGAAACAGATGATAAGATCTTGATCCAGCAGAGAGAGAGAGAGAGAGAGCTTGAAACCCATTAACTGCCAACCAAAAGGTTTTCTGATTAGTAGCAATGCCACTAAGAGCCCAAAATTGTCTTCTGTTAAGTGCATACTTTGATGCAAAATCAGCCATCACTTTTGAATTAGTCATCATCGCCAAGTTCTAAACACGCTGATTTGAAGGTAGTTTTAAGTTCTAGTCTTGTATCTTGATCGACAAATTTCTCAATTAAATTTTAATTTCATAATTCAATTACATAAAATTTTAACCCAATTAACTCAGTACAAACATTTTTAGCAATTACAAGTCTCATTTTTATTAACACTACTTCCTAACTATTGTTCTCACAATCTAAAGCGCAGACAATAATACATTAAACAGTAATTTCAAATAAGTAGACTTTCCAGAATGGGTTCATCAAAAAAATTCAGGAAATTATACTTGCTCAAATTAAGACACTAAATAAATAAATAAAGGAAAAGGAAAAGGAAAAGAAAAAAAAAGAAGAAGACATTATATGTATGGATTAATTACTCCAAAGTATACAAGCTGTTACATTTTAATCCTCAATCTTTTAATCTTTTACTTTGGTTCTTAAAGTTTGCGATCTCTTACACTTGAGTCTGTCACCGTTCAAAATTATTAACAAGAGGACGGTTATTTTTGGAATTTTGTAAGAAACCTCAACAAAATCAAAATGATCAAATCCAGGTATAGTTATAAATTTTGTAGCATTTTAGTTCCTAAAATTTGCATTTTGTTTCATTTTAGTCTGAGAAGTCTCCACTTTCTTGCATTTTTCGTTAATATCTTTTAATTTTGTTGCATTTATGTCGTAAAATAATGAAAATATCACTACTCCCGTTATTGATTTTGATCAACGGCACAAAAAAGTAAAACAATTAAAAGATTAGGACTCGTTCAAAAAAAATTAAAAGATTAGGACATAAATGTAATATAACACATTTTGGGACTATTTCAGTAATTAACCCTAACCCTAACCCCATATATATATTTATATATATTGCGATTTGCAACAGCACAACCGAAACAGACTATTTCCAGAGTATGGTACTGCAGCTGAATACATTGATTGAACACAACTCTTTACCTAGCAATAGCAATATAGATATAGATATAGATATAGAAATAAGTACCATTGAGTGTACATGTCGAGGACGACAGTTTTGTCACCGGCGGCTTTAACGAGAGGCCAGAAGGTGTCCTTGCAGACCTCGGTGACCTGACCTACAGACACAGCCACGTCCAAGCTCGATCTCACTCTCAGGCTTCTTGAACCACCAATCTTCTCTCTCCTCTTCTCCAAAACACTCCTTGAAACCTAGCGGAGGACCACTGGTCTCCTCCACCGCTTAGGCAGACAATTGAATGATTTGATGTCCATGAACCACAAGAAGAAGAAAATGAGGCTGAGCGAGTGAGAGGGACTTGCAACTGTAAAGCCATTAAACACACAAATCACACACACCTCAAATTCTCTCAATTTTGATTGGTTGATTTAGAGAGAGAGAGAGAGATAGAGAGAGAGAGATGGAGGATTCTTCAAGGTGTGGCTCTCCGTTCTTTATAGTTGCAGAGTGAGTGACGGAGAAAACTGGATCGTGTAATTTAAGATGTGAAGGTACGAAACTGCCCTTCTGGTCTTAATGTTCATTGAAATATCTAGGGTGTTTTCGTCAATTGACTTGTGACAATTTGTGGCACGCATCTTTTGTTTTTTTCTAAAAATAAAACAAAATAAAATTGCCCATCAGATTTTGAATATTTAAAAAAAGACAAAAGAAAAGAAAGATAAGTGAAGTTTGTTAATGGCGTTGGCTCTCGCTCACTCTCAATCATTAAAAAAGAATATTCTATTTATACATACTTTTTAATAGAATGTATATCATATCATATGCTCTCCCATTTTTACCGACCACATTTAATTTAATTTTCAGTTTTTTAATTTAATTTTTTTTTGAGTATCACTCTCTGTTACCACTTACACAATCAGCACAGTAATGAGTAGGTATAAAAGCGGAGAACTGTATATATGCTGTATTGCATCCATAAATCCTTCTATTACTTCTTCTGTTTTAAAATATTAATTATTTATTTTTTATTTTATTATTTTAAAATATTAATCTTTTTTTTAAAAATTAAAAAATAAAATAATATAATTTCATATTTTGTCTTTCTTTTAAATTTATTAACAACACAAAAAATACAATTATGATAATTGATATTTTCAAAAAAAAATGTACTACCAAAGAGTAATTTTGAAAAATTAATATTTTCAAAATATAATAATTGTACTATTAAAAAAAGTTAAATTATCAAAAAGAACTACTATTTTAGGATGAAGAGAGTGTTAGCATATTATATTAGCCGAAAGTGTTAGCATATTATATTAGCCGAAAGTTGCACTATATGAGGGTTTGTATTAGGGTCTGTAATTATTCTATGCCCTCAGGGCTCATCTTGTAATTGTCTCTCTTGTAAACCTAATCTTCATTTATAAATAGGAGATGATATTCTATCATACCCTAAGCTGGTTACCCAAGCTTCATGGTATCAAAGCTACACCTCTAGGGTTAGGGTTCGAAACGTACCTAGTTGGATCATCTACTGGGTCGATCTTCAGTCGCCGTCGTCACTCTGCTTCGTCTTTATCAGCCGGTGGATCATTTGCTTCGTCTTCGTCTTCGTCTTAGCTTCTCAGCTCGTCGATCTCCTCCAGCCGTTCGTCGCTCGTCTTCATCGCTCTCGTCGTCCTCAGCTCGTCGCTCGTCTTCGTCGCTCATCGTCCTCAGCTCCTCTGTCGCCTTCGTCGACCGTCGATCTCTGGTATACTCTCACTCTCGTCCACTGTTTGGTATGATGTAACCTCTGTCGTGTATCACACCCTAGTATATATAAATATATATATCCTGATATAGCCTAGTATATAAATATATATATCACACCGTACCAATACATGTATAAATAAACAAATCAATAAATATATATATATAAAAAAAAAAATGAAAATGGTTTCTTAATTTTGTTATGTCTTTATAGTGGTCATTGTGCCTGTTCTCTCACTACCACCTTCCGGGTTTGTGATTGCCACTAGTTTTGTTGCGGGTTCGGTAGTATTGTATCCATGACAGATTCCACCAGTGTGTCCCCTTCTTCTCAAACACCGAGGAGTGAGAGTCCCATTATACCTACTACCATGACTGAGAACCCCAACCCTAGTCTGAAAATCACCACCTCTCTATTTAATGGTCAGAACTACCTAGCATGGTCTCAAAGTTTGACTATGTTTTTGAAGAGCAGAGGGAAGATGGGGTATGTTGATGGCAGGATACAGGCACCTAGTACCACTGACTCAGGTTATGACCAATGGGAGATTACCAACTCTTTGATTATGAGTTGGCTTATCCATTCGATGGTTCCAGAACTTGGTGAGGGCTACTTGTCTATGGAGACTGCCCAGGACGTTTGGGATGCTGTGGCTGTCACCTATTCCCGCAAAGGGAATTTTTCACAGGCATTTGAGTTGCGCCGCTCTATTGAGAGCTCACTTCAGGGGGAGCAGACTGTTCTTCAGTACTTCACTTTCCTCACCAACGGCTGGAAACGCCTTGACCACCTGGAAGACTATAAGCCCGTTTGCCCTACTGATTCTGTCGGGTACAAGAAGTTCATCGCACGGGAACGGGTCTTTAAATTTCTGGCCGGCCTAAATGTGGAGTATGATCCAGTTAGGGGTCGAGTTCTGGGTATGGACACTCTTCCTTCACTTCAGGAGGCATTTGCCTATGTACAGAATGAGGAGAGTCGCCGGTCTGCTATGATGTCCCCTGTCTCTACTGACCGTTCAGCATTACTGTCTACTCCTCGAGATGGCCTCAGCCTGACTCCCATTCCTCCGTCTGCTGCTAAGGAGTCTGTATTCTGTGATTATTGCAAGAAGCCGCGGCATACTCGTGAGACGTGTTGGAAGCTTCATGGGACTCCATCCGGGGGTCGAGGTGATCGGTCTGGTTCTCGAGGAGGTCGGTCAGGCCAATCTAGAGGACGTGGTTCCTATTCCCGGGCTCATCAGTCTAGTGCCGTTGATACACTTGATTCTAATTCTGCTTCTGTTGGCCAAGCTTCTGATACTGAGCTGGAGGATGCTTTGCGCCAATTGTTGGACCGCCGATCTTCTACTGCTCTCAGTACAGCTTCCTCGTCCTTTGCCCGCTCAGGTAACTTAGCCTCTTCTCCTTGTGTTTTCCTGTGTCATAAATCTTTGCCTTGGATTATTGATTCTGGTGCCTCAGATCATATGTCTGGCTCCTCTGATCTTTTCTCTGTCTATAAGCCCTCTTCAGGTCAGGACAAAGTTAGGATTGCAGATGGTACTGTTTCTTCCATTTCTGGAAAAGGTTTAGTCCAAGTCACTCCTACCATACATCTATCTTCTGTTCTCCATGTTCCCAATTTTTCTGTTAATCTGTTATCCTTGAGTCGTCTTACCCAGGATTTGAATTGTAGTGTGACGTTTTTTCTTGATCATTGTCTTTTTCAGGACCTTGTCACGGGGAGGACGATTGGCAGTGGTAGTGCAGAAAATGGTCTCTACTTCCTAGATCAACCGGACAAACTTGCTTATTCTTCCACCACGTCTTCTACTACCCCCGCTGATTTATGGCTGTGGCATCGGCGTCTTGGGCATCCTTCATTTCATTTACTTAAGCATTTATTCCCTTCTGGTTTCGCAAATCATCATGTGTCTGACTTTCTTTGTGAGTCTTGTCAACTTGGAAAACAACACAGAGCTTCTTTTGCTCCCAGTTTGAATAAAAGTTTAGTTCCTTTTTCATTAATACATTCTGATGTTTGGGGTCCCTCTCGTGTTATGTCTGTGAAAGGTCATCGATGGTTTGTTACATTTATTGATGATTTTTCTCGTGCTACTTGGGTGTATCTCATGAAAGATAAGAGTGAGGTTTTCTCTGTGTTTCGCACTTTTCATAAGATGATTTGTACTCAGTTTGGGGCCACTGTCAAAATATTTCGTTCTGATAATGGCGGGGAATACATAGATTCTGGGTTAGGACAATATTTCTCTACTCATGGCATTATCCATCAGACCTCTTGCACCAATACCCCTCAACAAAATGGGGTGGCGGAACGCAAGAATCGGCATCTTCTTGACATGGCTCGGTGCATGTGTTTTTCTATGAATGTGCCTCGGCCCTATTGGGGCGACGCTGTTCTCACCGCTGCCCATCTTATTAATCGTCTCCCTACCCAGGTCTTGCACAAACAGGCTCCTCTTCACGTCCTCCTAGGTTCTCAGTCCTTGTTTTCTATTCCTCCCAAAATATTTGGTTGTGTCTGTTTTGTTCATAATCACTCTCCCTCTCGTGGTAAGTTGGACCCTCGCTCCCTCAAGTGTGTTTTCCTTGGTTACTCTCCTACTCAAAAGGGGTATAAATGTTACCACCCTTCTTCTCGTAAGTGGTTTGTGTCCATGGATGTTACTTTCTTTGAGTCCCAGTCCTATTTCTTGTCCTCTCCGGTGTCACCGTCCTCATTTCCGGGGGAGCCTTGGTGTGAAGTGAGTCCTGTGCCTCCTATGGTGGGCCCAGTTGTTCTTGCACCACCCTCTTCTACTGTGCTTCCTATGGTGGAACCAGTTGTTCTTGCACCCCCTCTTCTACTGGGACTATAGAACCCACTGTCACCAAGGATAAGGACGGGCATGTTTATGTCCGGGACATAGACAGACAACAAGTTAACTGGATACAAGGGACCGCTTCTGCTACTCCACTGCCATCTCCTGCTTCTGATGAGAGTCTAGGTAACTTTGAATCTCTTGAGTCCATTGATCTTGATGTTCCTATTGCCAAGAGGAAGGGTGTGAGATCTTGTACTCAACATCCTATCTCACAGTTTGTATCATACTCTCATTTGTCATCCTCATATAGAGCGTTTGTGTCCAATATTTCCTCTGTTAGCATTCCTAACCATTTTCAGGATGCTCTTGCTACCTCTGAGTGGAAACTAGCCATGATTGAGGAAATGAAAGCACTTAGGAAGAATGGCACTTGGGAATTGACTGAGTTACCTACGGGCAAACGACCTGTGGGATGTAAATGGGTATATACTGTGAAACACAAAGCAGATGGGTCTATTGAGCGTTACAAGGCAAGACTTGTGGCAAAAGGGTTTACTCAGACATATGGCATTGATTATCAGGAGACCTTCGCACCCGTGGCTAAGATGAATTCAGTCAGAGTACTTCTCTCTCTAGCAGCTAATCTAGATTGGCCGCTTTATCAGTTTGATGTCAAGAATGCCTTTCTCCATGGTGACCTCGAAGAAGAGGTATATATGGACATTCCTCCAGGTTTTGAGGATCATCAGACAGAAGGCAAAGTATGCAAACTTCGGAAGTCATTATATAGTCTCAAACAGTCTCCAAGGGCTTGGTTTGAGAGATTCACTCAGGCTATGTTTAAATATGGCTTCAAACAAAGTCAGGCAGATCACACATTGTTTGTGAAACATTCCTCACGTGGTAAGACTATAGTACTTATTGTTTATGTAGATGACATAGTTCTTACAGGCAATGATAGTGGGGAAATACCTCTGTTGAAGAAATATTTAGCTAATGAGTTTGAAATCAAAGACTTGGGAAGCTTGAAGTATTTTTTGGGAATTGAAGTTGCTCACTCTAAGGATGGGATATTTATCTCACAGAGAAAATATGTGCTTGACCTGTTGAAGGAAACTGGGATGCTTGGCTGCAAGGCATGTGCCATTCTACTGGAACCCAATCAGAAATTGGGGGATGATGAAGGAGGAGAAGTTGTGGATAGGGGAGGCTCTCAACGATTAGTGGGAAGCTCATTTACTTATCTCACTCCCGTCCTGATATTGTTGTTGTTGTCAGTGTGGTTAGTCAGTTTATGCATGCTCCTCATCAGATTCACTTTGAGGCTGTCATGAGAATCTTGAGGTACTTGAAGTCTGCTCCTGGTAAGGGTCTGTATTTTTCAAAGTATGATCATCTTCGTGTAGAAGCCTATACAGATGCTGACTGGGCTGGGTCAGTAACTGATAGGAGATCGACTTCAGGGTATTGCACATTTGTTGGAGGCAACCTAGTTACTTGGAGGAGTAAGAAACAGAATGTGGTTGCCAGGTCAAGTGCAGAAGCTGAGTTTAGAGCTATGGCACAAGGTGTGTGTGAACTTTTATGGATCAAGTTATTGTTGAGTGATCTAGGTATTGATCAGACGGACTCCATGCGGTTATACTGTGATAATAAGGCCGCCATCAACATCGCTCACAATCCAGTTCAACATGACAGGACAAAACATGTTGAGATTGATCGCCACTTCATTAAGGAGAAACTCACTAGTGGTACCATTTGTACTCCTTTTGTCCAGTCTGGTGAACAACTTGCTGACATTCTCACCAAGGGGGTTGGAAATAAACCATTTCATGACATATTAGGCAAGCTGGGCATGAGAGATATCTTCGCACCAGCTTGAGGGGGAGTGTTAGCATATTATATTAGCCGAAAGTGTTAGCATATTATATTAGCCGAAAGTTGCACTATATGAGGGTTTGTATTAGGGTCTGTAATTATTCTATGCCCTCATGGCTCATCTTGTAATTGTCTCTCTTGTAAACCCTAATCTTCATTTATAAATAGGGGATGATATTCTATCATACCCTAAGCTGGTTACCCAAGCTTCAAAGAGTACTGTTATTTTAGGTTCCATTTGACAAAGGATTATTTTAATTAAAGTCATTTAAAAATAAATTTTTTTATAACTTATTCAAAAAGATTAATGATTCATTCTCATTCATTCTACAAAATCAAACATTCTTTTCTACTCACACTTTTATTTGCAAATTTTTCTATAAAAAATAAAAAAAATTCTTCCAAAATATATTAATTTTCTTCGCTTTATATTTTAATATTAAAAAAATCACTTCCTAAAAAGACTATTAATAAGGTCTCGTTTGGAAACATACTATTCTAGAAATTTTTTGATTTTTTACAAAAAGATATGTAGAAAAGTAGAGAGAGTGATGTAACAACTTATAATGACTTTTTAACTTTTTAACTAAAACTGAAAGTTATCAAACGAGACCTAAGACTCAACTTCCCTATTCAATAACATTTCATTTTGGATAAGCATGACTCAAATTGGAAGTCATCATTGGTCCCCATCTTTAAAATATATATATATATATATATATAAATTGAAAATAACATGAATCAGAAAATTTTGGAATTTTTTTAAGGGACATGTAGGATTTTGTTAACAGCTTTGGCTATCAGTGAAGAAAAATTCTATCATTGTAGCCATCAGAAACACTTCCTGCTCAGAGAAGTTTGGTTTTTCTACATGTTTATAAAATAACTGTTTGTTCATAATATCATATGCCTAATGAAAGAAATAAGAAACTTTAAGAAAAACCTCTGAAAAAACTTCTTTCACAAATATTATCGGATTTCCCTCCAGGGACTTCCTTTTTTTTTTTTTTTTTTTTTAAACTCGAAATTCATGTTATCCTGTAAATTTTCTATTCTCGGTTGTGCAAATCCCTCAATTAGTTCTCTGCAGAGCAATGTAGAGATTGAATATATATATATATATATATATATATATATATTTTGATCGGTGTAGACACAAATTTTAAAACATGAAGTGTTTCAACACATTTCAAAATTTATGTTACAAATGTCCACTGTTTAGTTTTTGGACTAAACAGTGTTGATTATTTGAATAGCAGGTTCTTATTTCCGATCTGTATTTCAGATCGTTAATTACACATTTTATACAAATGAAATCTCCGATTAATGAAGAACAAAATAAACAACAAAAGACAATTTAAGAAAAATAAATATTTTATTAAAATTGTTATGGGTTTTGAACCCTCGAATACAAAATACAATTCTGGGTTTGGAACCCTTTACCTATTAATCGCCATTAGCGTAGGCTCTTCAGTTCTCTTGCTTCTCCTCTTCTTTCTTGTAACGATTTCTTTAGCTCTCAATTTCTTTCTCTCTCTCTCTCTCTAATCTTTTCACTTCTGATTTTCTGATCCATCGTCTTGTGTGATGGTCCTCATATTTATGGAGGGCCATCAGGTGATAGGAATGCTTCATCTTCAATTTGAATTTCAAATTGAATGATAGCGCCATTTGAATTTTGAATAATAGCGATATCTGATTAATCGTATATCTCATTAACCGGATTGATCTTTGGGGTTTCATCTTGTGTGCTGTCCTTGCTGTAGGCTCTACAGGTGTCATCATTCGTAGGCTCCACGTGTCACTTGAGCATCTTGAATAACGTCGTTGAGATACAACGTCGTTTTATTTATGCACTTCAACGGATCATATTGATCTTTTTAGGAAGTGATTACCTACAACTTTTTTATCATAGGCTCTATACGTGTCATAAATTTAGTTGAAATTTATGTGCCAACAAATGCCCCTCGTGACTTGCACAAGTGAATTTTCTTAATTGTGCGAGTCACGACAATTTGACACTTTTATCTGGCTGATCTTTAGATCTTGGATGAGATTATTTCTTTGCTTTGATCCCTGGGCTTTTTTTTCTTCTTTTTTTTTTTTTTTTTTTTTTTTTTTTGGGTTGATGGCTCTTTTTTCATGAGCCCTTTATTTTGTTGCATGGGTCCTTTTTATGGACTTGAATTTTTTTATTTTTTATTTTTTTTGAAGAGTCATGAGTAAGGTCCAAGATTTAATTGGGCATTTCCTTTTGTGGGCCTCCAACTTGCCACCATTTTTTTTAGGCCATCATGGATTTTTCTAGACCATCATGGATCTTTCCTTTTCTAGGCCACTATTTTTTTAATAAGGCCTTTTCTTTTGTGGACCTCCAACTTGCTACCATTTTTTTTTCTTTTTTAGGCCATCATGGATTTTTCTAGACCATCATGGACCTTTCCTTTTTTTAGGCCACTATTTTTTAATTAGGCCTTTTCTTTTGTGGGCCTCCAACTTGCCACCTTTTTTTACAGCAGATTTTTTTTTTTAGGCCATCATGGATTTTTCTGGGCTATCATGGACCTTTCCTTTTCTAGGTCACCATTTTTAATTGGGCCTTTTCTTTTGTGGGCCTCCAACTTGTCACATTATTATTTTTTTTAGAATTTTTTTTACAACATATATATATATATATATATATTAGGAGTTTGTCTAGATGAAATAGGATGGATTGGCATTGGTAGGATTTCTAATCCTACACAAACTCTTACTTAGTATTTCAAATCCTACCTAAATTCTTGCTTGTTATAAGTATTTTAGGAGAACACTACCTCCTTTCTTAAGCAAGAATTTTGCTTTATATAACACCTATCCATATATTTTTTCCTGCAGCCTTTTTTTTTCCTTGCAGATTTTGTTTCTCTCAGCAGATTTGTTGTTTTTTTTTTTTTTTTTTTCTAGAAAATTTCCAGCAACTTTCTAGCCATTATTATTTTTTTCTCTTTCCAACAAAAGTTGTTCTTCTTGTACTTTAAAGAAGGCACCAAAAGAAATCCTTCAAATTCCTTTTAATCCGGTATACTTCCCTATTTGTTGCTTCTCTTTTTTAACAGCATATATTTGTTTATTAGCATTTATTTTTTTTTATTTTTTATTTTTGAAATTGAAAGCTTTATATTTTTTTTATAGAAAGACTGGCGAAGATTGAAACTGCGTACTGCTACCTAATTGGCATTACCATTTGTAGAGCAGACATAAATTGAGAGAAGAGAACGGGATTGAGACAGCAGATTCTGGTCAATGATGATAAGTTCAGAATATTTTTTTATATCCCAAAAGTTTTGAACTTCCTTCACCATCTTTTTGTAGACTATTTGGATGACTTTTCTTTATCTAAATAGGACAAGCCTCATTGGAGTTACCAAACTTTCAATCAGCCGTTGGAGTCATGTTATGATCAAGATTGTGTCCTTCACATGATTTTTTTATTTTTTAGCCATGAGCCCAAAGACTTTTCCTGCTACCCTTTTTGTAATAGCAGATTTTGCTAGAAAAAAATATTAACAGACTCTTTTTTTTTTTTTTATTTTTTATGAGCCCAAAGACTTTTCCTGCTACCCTTTTCGTAACAGCAGATTTGCTAGAAAAATATTAACAAACTTTTTCATGAGCCCAAAGACTTTTCCTGCTACCATTTTCGTAACAGCAGATTTTGCTAGAAAAATATTAACAAACTTTCTTTTTTTTTTAATCTAATCTAATCAAAGCCTGCCCCTCGTGATTCGTGCAAGTGAATTTTAATTGTACGAATCATGATGACTAATTTCTTCTTTTTTTTTTTTTTGCTAACAATTATTTCATGCCTTTTTATTTCTTTTGCAGGCAACACACAAGGTGTCAGAGTTTGTTTGTAGGTATCATTGCTCTTTCCAACCTAATGGCAATGAGTGGCTTGAATCCTTGGCAGTGATTGTGTCCTTCACCCCAATGGCTTGAATCCTTGGCAGTGATTGTGTCTTTCACCCCAACGGCTTAAATCCTTGGCAGTGATTGTGTCCTTCTCCCCAACGGCTTGAATCCTTGGCAGTGAATGTGTCCGTCACCCCAACGGCTTGAGGCCTTGGCAGTGATGTGTCCGTCACCCCAACGGCTTGAATCCTTGGCAGTGAATGTGTCCTTCACCCCAACGGCTTGAGGCCTTGGCAGTGAATGTGTCCGTCACCCCAACGGCTTGAATCCTTGGCAGTGAGTGTGTCCGTCACCCCAACGGCTTGAGGCCTTGGCAGTGATGTGTCCATCACCCCAACGGCTTGAATCCTTGGCAGTGAATGTATCCGTCACCCCAACGGCTTGAGTCCTTGGCAGTGATGTGTCCGTCACCCCAACGGCTTGAATCCTTGGCAGTGAATGTGTCCGTCACCCCAACGGCTTGAGTCTTTGGCAATGAATGTGTCGTCACCCCAACGGTTTGAGGCCTTGACAGTGATGTGTCCGTCACCCCAACGGCTTGAGTCCTTGGCACAATCACTGCAATGTTTTGCTTGGGAATAAAAGTGCCAAATTGTCAAATTGTTACTTTGAATGGGATTTATTTCTAACTTGACTTTTTAGAGTTAAAAAAAAAGCCCAAGCCGTTGAAATAATCTCTTGTCAAAGAAAATTTACATCCACAAAGCAAAGAAATAATCTCATCCAGTGGGACTTATAGATTATTCAAAAGTTTCTTAATTGACTTTTTAGAGTCCTTGGCACAAATTTTTTTTTTGGAGTCATGTTTTAAAATTTGTGTCACTACATTCTGGCACGCCCAGTGGGACTTATTTCTCCTCCCATCTTTTGAAGAACAAAAAAAAAAATATATATATATATATATATTTTGAAACTTACTGATGTATTATTTTGTTATAGGAATGCTGAAGCAACTGTTAGGAGACAAACCTACAATCCAGTGGTTCTGAAATCACCAAGGATGGAGATAGCACCCATCACCCAAGGGGCTCCGGAGCGAATGCTCTTGGCTGTCCCAAAGGTAGAGCCAACGAAATCCTGGAAAGATGCACTTCTTTCCCCTATCGCCCAAGGGGCTCCAGAGCGAAGGCTCTTGGCTGTCCCGAAGGTAACTGGTGTGACGAAGAAAGTCACACTTCTCCAGAAAGCTAAAAGTTTCAGAAAGATTACTGAAGATTATGTGAAAGCGTCAAAGCAGTACGCAGTCGTGAGGGCCACAGCCAGAACGAAGAGCTTTCTAATTCAGGCAAAGGAGGCTAATCAGTTTGCAACTATGACTTTTGTTGCAGCTTCAACGGGGGCAACAAAAAATGTTGTGGCCCAACTACTCAAAAGGGTAGAAGACTCTATTAAAATGGTGGAGTTTGTCCAGAAGAAAGCCTCTGCTGAAAACATGGCCATCATTAGGGCCATTGGGAGGAGGGTAATGACCCAAACTCCTGTTGATGGAAAAAAGGCCTCTGTTGTTGAAAAAACAGTTGCGGCCTACGAACCGATAGTTCTGTTCAGAGCACAAAATCGGTCAAACCAAATCTCAGTCAACTCTCAGGAGCCAAAGGAACACCCGTTGGCTCGGCAGGGTTCAAATAAGGAACACCCGTTGGCCCGGCAGAATAAGGAACACCCGTTGGCCCGACAAGGTTCGAATAAGGAACACCTGTTGGCCCAACAGGATTTGAATCAACATCAATTTGTCCGCTCTAAAAATGTAGGGACTGTTTTGAAAATTCATGAGGAATTTGCAAAAACGCAAACGATTCCTTCTATGCCCCTAGGGGCTCGATTTGATATATCATCCGGTCCAGTTTCAAAAAGACAAAGGCGAAGAAGAAATAAGGCCTTAAAGAAACTAGAACTAAGAACAGTGGCAATAAATGTTATAGGAGCTATTGAAAGGGCTCTCTCGAAAGACGAACGCAAAAAACAAATTGAAAGTCCTGTCTTTGTTGGAAAATCCAAGGTGGATGAGGGTAAGCAACCTTTGGGAAATACTTCTACTTTGGTTGAACTATCTATGGAGGGAATAAGAAAAGGGCCTGTAACAAGGTCCATAACCCGTCAGGCTCAAAACAAAGCATCGCAGTCAGATGCTTCAAATATGAGTAATGTTGTGAGGGTTGATAATCCTTTATACGAACAAGATAATTCTATCTCGTTTGTTTCAACGGATATTGGAAACAATGAATTGAGAGATATCAACAAAGTCGCAGTTATGATGACTGAGGTTGAGAAAGAAGGTGAAAATTCGCAGGTCCAACAAGACCAAGGTCTCAAGGAAAAAGTGGTGGCCCTACAAGAACAACTCGAGAGAAGAGAACGGGAAATGGCTGCTATGTTGGAGCAAATGCAACAATTGCAGGCCCAAATGACAGGACCAGGAAGTGCACCCAAACAAATGACACAACCTGTTGTGGGGACATCCGTAGGCATACAAAGCACACTAGCCCCAGGGGGCAATGGTCCTTGTTACTCCGATCTAACCAGTGGTGGTATGAATCCAATGCTCATGGCCATGATTGATGATATGGTGAGGAGAAAGTAAAGAAAGTCAAAGAAAAAGACGATGAGAACTTTCGAATAATTACAAAACCTTACCCAGCATGGGTAGATGCTGTTTCATTCCCTTCTGGTTTTTCCCAACCAGATTTCAAAATGTTTGATGGAACAGGAGATCCAAGACAACATGTGGCTCATTTTCTTTCAAGGTGCGGGCCAATAGCCCATAATGAGGCCCTGTGTCTACAGCTATTTGTTCAGTCACTTGAAAGTTCTGCATTTACTTGGTATGCTAACCTTCTTGAGGGATCAATCCTAAATTGGGATTCCATGGTGAAGGAGTTCCTTAAACAGTTCTGCAACACACAAAGGCGAGTTGGAGTACCAGAACTGATTGAGACCAAGCAACGTGACAATGAGTCTGTTACAGATTTCATTGCAAGATGGCGAGCTTTGACATTTGCTTGTCCTCAAAAGTTTACGCAATTAGAGTTAATTCGGATGTGCCTTAACAACTTCCGACATGAGCTCTCTACGGCTCTTATGGCCCAAACTTTTGAAGGATTTAATGATCTATGCACTAAAGCTCATGATATGGAGCTCCATCTAGCTAAACAGAGGAGGCCTACGGCCGTTGAAAGGGTTGAGTCCTCGACTGCAGCCACAATCGAAACCAGAAAGAAGGGTCCTGTTGTAGTAGGGGCTAAAAAGCCCAAGGAATTTAAAAAGGTGACTATGAAAGAGAGGTTGGAGAAGAAATATTCTTTCATGGATGATCTGGTCGAAGACCTATTTGAAGATCTGTTGGAGCAAAAGTTGATTGCTCTCCCGGAGGTGAAAAGACCACATGAGGTAGGAAAGACCAATGATCCAAAGTATTGCCCCTACCATCGTTTGATTAGCCATCCGATAAAAGAGTGCTTTGTTCTGAAAGATAAAATTCAGGAACTTTTGGACTCTAAGATTATCGAGCTCCCTCCTCAAGATAAAGCATCTGCTAACCCAATCACTATCGACAATGATAATGAGGGTGAATGGGTTGTTTATCAGTCAAAAAGCATGAAGAAGAAACAAAATGCCACAGTGAAAGCTAGAAGTGTGGTTGATTCAACAACACAAAGGCCAAAAGTTTCCAAAAAGCAAAACTCAAAAGTTTCTAGGAAACAAAAAAAAGCCAAAGTAAGTAAGAGAAAAGGAAAGAAGAACCCAAAGAAGGAAAAAGGGAAGAAATTGGTCCCTGATGAGCAGTTAGAGCAAGGTCCTCTTGTCCCAGTCACATTGGAGGAATTTCTACCTTCAAAATTTCAATCTGTGGAGTTGCAGACATACTTTGATAAAAGAAGGGAGGAAAAGTTTACTTTGGCCCCTTGCCTAACCATCATTGTTTTAAGTGATGATGAGGAAGATGAGGGTGAAGTTGGTTCAAAAGTTCGGGAAGGAGATTGCATTACATCTCCTATCTGCATACTTGACTCACCAGAGTATATACCAGCTTCTCCAGAATACACACCAGCCTCTCCTGAATATACACCAGCTTCTCCAGCGTACATACTAGAAGCTCTTTCTCCAGAATATTCGCCAGTACCACCAGTGTACTATCAAAGCACTCCAGAATATGTAAGGAGAACAGAACAAGGAGACACCGGATGTAGGTCCGACTCTGAGCTTGTGAAAAAGGCGAAAAAACGACTACACTTCAAGGATGATGAGGTGAATGGCAGGTGTATGTCGGATGATGAAGTATGGAAGCATTCAAGTAAACAAGCAAAGTCATCTCAAGTTGAGGATTCTAACGAATACTGGGAACTTGACTTTTCTCCTGATGGTTCACCATACGCATCCCCAGCTAAGACATACGATGGAGAAAGTGTATCAAGTGACCACTTTGACTTTCCTTGTAATGTCATCACTGTGGATGTAAATTTTGAAGAGCGATAAATACATATCATTCGCAATCCAGGTGATGATGAGAAAGCAAAAATTGAAGCTAGAAGGGAAGCGGAACATCAGGCAAAAGTAACAGTCTCTTTGAAAGATGAGGGTTTTGAAGCCCATCAAATGTGATTATTGAAAGAAATCAAATTTCCGGACACCCTTTTCCCTAATTGGGTTGAATGGGTTCAGTTCCCACGAGGATATGCAGTACCTCGTTTTCCTTTATATAATGGGACAGGTTGTCCAAAGCGCCATTTGGTTCGTTTCCTTGCACAATGTGGAAACACAGTAAAAAGTCAGGCGTTACTTCTACGGCAGTTCGTTCTTTCTTTGGAAGGATGGGCAGCAGATTGGTACTTCAGCATGCCACCTAATTCAATCCTAGATTGGGACACCATGGCTGATTGATTCTATAGGACATTTTATAAACCATGGCCAATAGAAATTGAGATGTTAGAACATTTGGATGACGAAGGTACATCTTCTCAAACATATGATTTCATAGAAGGCACAATTGATGAGAAGATTAAAACTGCCCTTGACCTTCGAGAGATAGGCACTTATCGCCCAAGGGATTTGTTCCCTTTATGGGTAGAGCAAACACCATTTCCTGAAGGATACGAACTCCCAAATTTTGTCCTATATGAGGGGTATGGAGATCCTCAAAAACATATTAGACGTTTTTTGAAACAGTGTGGGGAAACAGCTCAAAATGAAGCACTTTGCCTAAAACAATTCCCCCTTTCCTTAGAGGGGATTGCCTTTGACTGGTATTGCTCCCTCGATGGAGTCGTGGTGCCTAGTTGGGAGGCCATGAAGAATGGTTTTGAAGAATCTCAATGCTTTTATAGGCGTGACTCTCGGTACTTAAGAAATAGGAGAAGAATGCAGCTCCAAGAAGATGGAGAAGTGACTGATGATGATGATCATCCTGCAGCTGGACCAGTTAACATGGTCCAAATAAGTGAGGGAATAAAAGAAGTTGAGGTCAACAAAAAGGCAGTTGCTGAAGTATACCAGACTTATTTGACCTATCGGAGGAAATTACGAAATCCTCAAGACCCTCAAACGTCAGAAGTTCCACAGGTTTTGCTGGAGGAAGAGCAAGTGAAATATGATGTACTAGCTCATCTAAAGAAAATTCCAGCATTGTTGAGTGTATATGATGCACTGAAAATGTCTCCAGAGCTTTGAAAGTCTTTAATATATGCCCTGTCCAAGCCAGAGGATTTCCACAAAGAAATCGAGGGTAGAAATCAAGAGAAGGCAACTACGTGCATGGCCATGGTAACCTTTGGTGACAAAGACATGTGTGTTGAAATGACAGACCATAATCGGCCTTTGTTTATCACTGGGCTTATCCATGATGTGAAAATTTCTCGAATTCTGGTTGATGGAGGATCTGCGGTAAACCTCCTGCCTCGGAGGGCCTTAAACTTGTTAGGGGTTCGAATTTCACAACTTCGCCCAAGTCGTTTGGTCATTCAAGGATTTAATCAGAATGAGCAACACCCAATGGGGAAGATTGAATTGCGAACCAAGTTTGGGGATATTGAAGAAAGCACTGAGTTCTTGGTCATTGATGTAGACACCTCTTACAATGCTTTGCTTGGGAGACCACGGATGCATAATCATTATGCAGTGCCATCAACTTATCACCAATGTATTAAGTACCCGTTGCCTTCACCCAAAAAAGAGGGGATAATTGTGGCTGACAATGATCCATTTGGCGAAGTAGAGGCCTACTATGCTGATGCTCGCTTCTATACAAAAACTTCACAAAGAAAGGGAAAAGATGTGAAGAAGTCTGAAGATACTCCGAATGTCAAAGAAGCTTTAGAGTCTACTCCAGTTTCAACAAAAAGAACTTTTCGATATGTGCCAAAGTCCGAAAGGAAACTGGGGCAAAGGCTCTAGCCCCAATAAATCCAATTTTGGATCTCAAGGGTGAGTTCACGTTGCCATTAAGGAGGACAGAATGCACCTATGTGGAGAATATAATAAAATTGTGGTCCCTTCTAAAGGAAATGGGTCGAAACCCATCATATTCCACTCACTTGGAGATGTTGAACAGAAAGTGAAAGTTGAACAAGTGCCAGAAGAAAACATCTCGAGTTTTGAGAAGCCTACTTTCAGTGGAGGAGGCATTTCAGCAATGGCTTTAATCTTGGTAGGGTCAATTTCAATCCCTTTGTTTCGAACCACAAACCCTAGAAATTTTCCTGATGAAACTCCAAATGCACATTTTAGTGGGTTCATCTTGAGTTTGTACCTCCTCAAACGTTCGAAGATTTTTCTCAAATCTTCCACATGGTTTTCCTTTTCCTTTTCCTTTATCTTGACGACAAGATCATCAACATAGCATTCGATGGTGTCATGGAGCATATCACCAAAAATTACAGTCATCGCCCTTTGATACGTGGCCCCAGCATTTTTAAGGCCAAAAGGCATTACCTTATAGCAAAAGACTCCTCTCGGAGTCCTGAATGCAGTCATTTCTTCATTTTTCAGGTGCCATTCGGATTTGATTGTATCCTGAGTATCCATCCATAAAAGACAAGGTTTCATACCCAGTAGTTGCATCTACAAGAAGTTCAGTGATGGGTAAAGGAAAGTCATCTTTAGGACAAGCCTCATTGAGATCACGAAAATCAATGCAAACCCTGATTTGACCATTCTTTTTCTTGACTGGCACTATGTTTGCTAGCCAGGTTGGATATTTGACTTCCCTGATGAATCCTGCATTGATAAGCTTGTCGACTTCAGCTTCAATTTGGGCTGTAAGCTCTGGTCGAGTTCGCCTCTGAGGCTGTTTAACTGGCCGTTTCTCAGGGTGAATTGCAAGCTTATGGACTGCAATCTCTGGATTAAGACCAGGCATCTCACTGTAGTTCCATGCAAGTATGTCACGATACTCCCTTAAAAAGGAAATATATTGTCGAGCTTCTTCTTCCTTTAAATTTGCACTAATGAAGGTTGGTTTGTTTTCTCCTTCATCACCTAGATTTACCTCACGAAGGTCATCTACAGTGGCTTGGCCTCCTGCTTCAAATTCTGTTGGTGCAGGTTGAGCTTCATCTTGGTCAACATCTTCCAACACATCTTGAGTGATAGTCATGTTTACTGGAAATTTTTCCTCATCCCCCTGATAGCCTAACCCTTCTGTCCTGGCGGTGATAATACCGCCTTGCTGGATAGCCTGCCTCTGCGAAGATGTTAATGGAAAGTCAAATGGTGTCATTGTTCTTGGTATTTTTTCAGGATCTAAACCAACTTTCACCAACATCTGTGTAATTTCTGCACTAAAAGTAGGCTTCTCAAAACTCGAGTTGTTTTCTTCTGACACTTGTTCAACTTTCACTTTTTGTTCAACATCTCCAAGTGAGTGGAATATGATGGGTTTCGACCCTTTTCCTTTAGAGGGGACCACAATCTTATTATATTTCTCCACATAGGTGCATTCTGTCCTCCTTAATGGCAACGTGAACTCACCCTTGAGATCCAAAATTGGATTTATTGGGGCTAGAGCCTTTCCCCCAGTTTCCTTTCGGACTTTGGCATATATCGAAAAGTTCTTTTTGTTGAAACTAGAGTAGACTCTAGAGCATCTTTGACATTCGGAGTATCTTCAGACTTTTTCACATCTTTTTCCTTTCTTTGTGAAGTCTTTGTATAGAAGCGAGCATCAGCATAATAAGCCTCTACTTCTCCAAATGGATCATTGTCAGCCACAATTGTCCCCTCTTTTTTGGGTGAAGGCATCGGGTACTTAATACATTGGTGATAAGTTGATGGCACTGCATGATGATTATGCATCCATGGTCTCCCAAGCAAAGCATTGTAAGAGGTGTCTGCATCAATGACCAAGAACTCAGTGCTTTCTTCAATATCCCCAAACTTGGTTCACAATTCAATCTTCCCCATTGGGTGTTGTTCATTCTGATTAAATCCTTGAATGACCAAACGACTTGGGCGAAGTTGTGAAATTCGAACCCCTAATAAGTTTAAGGCCCTTCGAGGCAGGAGGTTTACCGCAGATCCTCCATCAACCAGAATTCGAGAAATTTTCACATCATGGATAAGCCCAATGATAAACAAAGGCCGATTATGGTCTGTCATTTCAGCACACATGTCTTTGTCACCAAAGGTTACCATGGCCATGCATGTAGTTGCCTTCTCTTGATTTCTACCCTCGATTTCTTTGTGGAAATCCTCTGGCTTGGACAGGGCATATATTAAAGACTTTCAAAGCTCTGGAGACATTTTCAGTGCATCATATACACTCAACAATGCTGGAATTTTCTTTAGATGAGCTAGTACATCATATTTTACTTGCTCTTCCTCCAGCAAAACCTGTGGAACTTCTGATGTTTGAGGGTCCTGAGGATTTCGTAATTTCCTTCGGTAGGTCAAGTAAGTCTGGCATACTTCAGCAACCGCCTTTTTGTTGACCTCAACTTCTTTTATTCCCTCACTTATTTGGACCATGTTAACTGGTCCAGCTGCAGGGTGATCATCATCATCAGTCACTTCTCCATCTTCCTGGAGCTGCATTCTTCTCCCATTTCTTAGGTACCGGGAGTCACGCCTATAAAAGCATTGAGATTCTTCAAAACCATTCTTCATGGCCTCCCAACTAGGCACCACGGCTCCATCGAGGGAGCAATACCAGTCAAAGGCGATCCCCTCCAAAGAGAGGGGGAATTGTTTTAGGCAAAGTGCTTGATTTTGAGCTGTTTCCCCACACTGTTTCAAAAAACGCCTAATATGTTTTTGAGGATCTCCATACCCTTCATATAGGACAAAATTTGGAAGTTCGTATCCTTCAGGAAATGGTGTTTGCTCTACCCATAAAGGAAACAAATCCCTTGGGCGATAAGTGCCCACCTCTCGAAGGTCGAGGGCAGTTTTAATCTTCTCATCAATTGTGCCTTCTATGAAATCATATGTTTGAGAAGATGTACCTTCGTCATCCAAATGTTCTGACATCTCAATTTCTATTGGCCATGGTTCATAAAATGTCCTATAGAATCGATCAGCCATGGTGTCCCAATCTGGGATTGAATTAGGTGGCAGGCTGAAGTACCAATCTGCTGCCCATCCTTCCAAAGAAAGAACGAACTACCGTAGAAGTAACGCCTAACTTTTTACTGTGTTTCCACATTGTGCAAGGAAACGAACCAAATGGCGCCTAATCGGCCTTTGTTTATCACTGGGCTTATCCATGATGTGAAAATTTCTCGAATTCTGGTTGATGGAGGATCTGCGGTAAACCTCCTGCCTCGGAAGGCCTTAAACTTGTTAGGGGTTCGAATTTCACAACTTCGCCCAAGTCGTTTGGTCATTCAAGGATTTAATCAAAATGAACAACGCCCAATGGGGAAGATTGCATTGCGAACCAAGTTTGGGGATATTGAAGAAAGCACTGAGTTCTTGGTTATTGATGTAGACACCTCTTACAATGCTTTGCTTGGGAGACCATGGATGCATAATCATCATGCAGTGCCATCAACTTATCACCAATGCATTAAGTACCCGTTGCCTTCACCTAAAAAAGAGGGGATAATTGTGGCTAACAATGATCCATTTGGAGAAGTAGAGGCTTATTATGCTGATGCTCGCTTTTATACAAAGACTTCACAAAGAAAGGGAAAAGATGTGAAGAAGTCTGAAGATACTCCAAATGTCAAAGATGCTCTAGAGTCTACTCCAGTTTCAACAAAAAGAACTTTTCGATATGTGCCAAAGTCCGAAAGGAAACTGGGGGCAAAGGCTCTAGCCCCAAATAAATCCAATTTTTGGATCTCAAGGGTGAGTTCACGTTGCCATTAAGAAGGACAGAATGCACCTATGTGGAGAAATATAATAAAATTGTGGTCCCTTCTAAAGGAAAAGGTCGAAACCCATCATATTCCACTCACTTGGAGATGTTGAACAGAAAGTGAAAGTTGAACAAGTGCCAGAAGAAAACATCTCGAGTTTTGAGAAGCCTACTTTCAGTGCAGAAATTACACAGATGTTGGTGAAAGTTGGTTTAGATCCTGAAAAAATACCAAGAACAATGACACCCATTGCCTTTGCATTAACACCTTCGTAGAGGCAGGCTATCCAGCAAGGCGGTATTATCACCGCTAGGACAGAAGGGTTAGGCTATCGGGGGGATGAGGAAAAATTTTCAGTAAACATGACTATCACTCAAGATGTGTTGGAAGATGTTGACCAAGATGAAGCTCAACCTGCACCAACAGAATTTGAAGCAGAGGCCAAGCCACCGTGGATGACCTTCGTGAAAAATCTGGGTGATGAAGGAGAAAACAAACCAACCTTCATTAGTGCAAAATTAAAGAAAGAAGAAGCTCGGCAATATATTTCCTTCTTAAAGGAGTATCGTGACATATTTGCATGGAACTACAGTGAGATGCCTGGTCTTAATCCAGAGATTGCAGTCCATAAGCTTGCAATTCACCCTGAGAAACGGCCAGTTAAACAGCCTCAGAGGCGAACTCGACCAGAGCTTACAACCCAAATTGAAGCTGAAGTCGACAAGCTTATCAATGCAGGATTCATCAGGGAAGTCAAATATCCAACCTGGCTAGCAAATATAGTGCCAGTCAAGAAAAAGAATGGTCAAATCAGGGTTTGCATTGATTTCCGTGATCTCAATGAGGCTTGTCCTAAAGATGACTTTCCTTTGCCCATCACTGAACTTCTTGTAGATGCAACTACTGGGTATGAACCTTGTCTTTTATGGATGGATACTCAGGATACAATCAAATCCGAATGGCACCTGAAGATGAAGAAATGACTGCATTCAGGACTCCGAGAGGAGTCTTTTGCTATAAGGTAATGCCTTTTGGCCTTAAAAATGCTGGGGCCACGTATCAAAGGGCGATGACTGTAATTTTGGTGATATGCTCCATGACACCATCGAATGCTATGTTGATGATCTTGTCGTCAAGACAAAGGAAAAGGAAAAGGAAAACCATGTGGAAGATTTGAGAAAAATCTTCAAACGTTTGAGGAGGTACAAACTCAAGATGAACCCACTAAAATGTGCATTTGGAGTTTCATTAGGAAAATTTCTAGGGTTTGTGGTTCGAAACAAAGGGATTGAAATTGACCCTACCAAGATTAAAGCCATTGCTGAAATGCCTCCTCCACGAAATTTGAGGGAATTGAAGGGGCTACAAGGAGATTGGCCTATATTAGAAGATTTATTTCTAACTTGGCTGGTCGATGTTTGCCATTCTCAAGACTGATGAAAAAGGGTGTTCCATTTGAATGGGATCAGCAATGCCAATGCTTTTAATAGTATTAAGGAGTATCTTTTGAAGCCTCCAGTACTCATGAGCCCAATTAAAGGGAAACCACTTTTGTTGTACATAACAGCCTTGGATGGTTCGTTAGGGGCACTGTTGGCACAACATAATGAGTATGGGAAAGAAAATGCCCTGTATTACTTGAGTCGTACTTTGGTTGGGGCAGAAGCCAATTACTCTCCTATCGAAAAGACATGTCTTGCCTTGGTGTTCGCCTTACAAAAACTAAAGCACTATGTCTTGGAACACGAAGTCAAGTTGATATCAAGAGCAGACCCCTTGAAATATATACTTTCACGGCCCATACTTTCAGGAAAAATTGCAAAGTGGGCTGTAATTCTCCAACAATTCACAATTGAATATGTTCCCCAAAGAGCTGTAAAGGGGCAGGCCCTAGCAGATTTTTTGGCAGCACATCCTATACCTGATGACTCACCTCTAGTAACTGATTTACCAGATGAAGAGGTTATGCAAATAGAAATTCAGAAAGGATGGGAGATGTATTTTGATGGAGCTTCAAGGAGTCCAGATGGCAAGAAGCAAGAAAATCCTAAAAACAATAAAGCTGGAATTGGAATTGTGTTTGTGACTCCAGACAATGCCATAATCACCCATTCTTTCGCCTTAAGTGAAGGATGCTCCAATAATGAGGCAGAATATGAAGCTGTAATTGCTGGATTAGAATTGGCATTACAAATTCCTATTGAAGAACTCTCAATTTATGGAGATTCAGAACTGGTGGTAAAGCAACTCCGTGGAGAATACATTGTTAAGAAAACAAGTCTCATCCCGTATCATGAAAGGGCTGATCAATTGCTTTCGCAATTCAGGAAAACACATATTTTCCATGTGAAGAGAAGAACAAATGCTCGAGCTGATTCACTTGCAAGTTTGGCTGCATCACTCACCTTACCAGATAGCAAAACAATTACTATCACGGTAGGTGAAAGAAGGGTTACAACCTTTAAAAGAAGTTTCTGACTTGGTTCCAATCTTGGTCGTCACCACGAAAGGAGAAAACGAGGGGGATTGGCGGGAGCCATTCATAGCTTACCTCCAACATGGTAGGCTACCTGAAGATAAAGTAAAAAGAATTGAAGTGAGACGCAGAGCTACCAAATTCGTCCTGTGGAAAGATGGAACGTTATACAAAAGGTCTTTGGATGGAATGTTCATGCGGTGTATAGCCAAGGAGTGTATTCAAGAGGTAATGGCAGAAATACATGTAGGTGTATGTGGGGCACACCAAAGTGGTCCTAAATTACATATGCAGCTAAAACGGTTAGGATATTATTGGCCAACTATGATTGCAGATTGCATAGATTATGCTCGAAGGTGTCAAGTCTGCCAATTCCATGGGAACTTTCTCCACCAACCCCCAGAGCCTTTACATTTAACAACTTGTTCTTGGCCATTTGCAGCATGGGATATGGATATTATTGGTCCTTTTGTACCTCCATCTTCAGCAGGATATCGATACATCCTAGCTGCTACTGACTATTTCTCAAAATGGGCAGAGGCCGTGGCTTTAAAGGATATAAAAATCACAGTTGTCTCCGAGTTCATCCGAACCCATATCATTTACAGGTTCGGAATTCCAGAAAGTGTCATCATGGATAATGGACAGCTGTTCAGGAGTGATGCTTTGAACAAGTTATTTGCCAAGTACAAAATCACAAAAACAACCATTCATCAAGATATCATGCACCTGCCAATGTTTGGCAGAAGCTTTCAACAAGACATTGTGCAAAATTCTTAAGAATATGGTGGATAAGAACAAAAAAGCTTGGCACGAAAAGTTACAAGAAGCTTTGTGGGCTTATCGGACTTCGTACAGAACTCCTACTCAAGCAACCCCTTATTCGTTGGTTTTTGGAGGAGAAGCAGTGTTACCACTTGAGGTTCAAATACCATCATTGCGAGTGGCAATACAAGAGTCCTAACAAAAGATGAAAGTGCAAGAGTGAGGTTGGCTGAGCTGGAGACCCTGGATGAAAGAAGGTTGTATGCTCAACAGAACTTGGAGATCTACCAACAAAGGATGGCAAATGCATTCAATAAAAGAGTGAGGCTTCGTTCCTTTAAAAAGGGAGACTTGGTACTAATTGTTAGAACACCCATCGTAGTCTCACGAAGAACCAAAGGAAAGCTTGAGCCCAAATGGGAAGGACCTTATGTGATTGCGAAGGTTTATTCTAATGGGGCCTATTTGTTGATAACGATGGATGGTGACAGAATCATTCCCCCAACCAATGCAAGATTCTTGAAGAGATATTATCCTTAAGAAAGCCTGCTAGGTTGAAAACCTGAAAGGGCGGCTTAGGCAAAAGTTAGGGCAAAAAAAAAAAAAAAAAACCCACCAACGGTATTGTATGTGTGTTAAACTGCTAAAATATCCCACCGAAATCTAAGGTGGTAAAACATTGGATACTCCTGGCCCGTAAGAGTATAAACTGGTACGACCAAACAAAAGTCAAAAACCCACCAACGGTATTGTATGTGGTTAAACTGCTAAAATATCCCACCGAAATCTAAGGTGGTAAAACATTGGATACTCCTGGCACGCAAGAGTATAAACTGTGTACGGCCAAACAAAAGTCGAATACCACCAACGGTATTGTATGTGATTAAACTGCTAAAATATCCCACCGAAATCTAAGGTGGTAAAACATTAGATACCCCTGGCCCGCCAGAGTATAAACTGTGTACGGCCACCAAACAAAAGTCAAAAACCACGAACGGTATTATTGTATGTGGTTAAACTGCTAAAATACCTCACTGAAATCTAAGGTGATAAAACATTAGATACTCCTGGCCCGCAAGAGTATAAACTGTAAACGGCTAAAATAAAACAAATCAATGTATTGTATTGAGAAATTTCATATAATAAATAAATCTATCATTGAGCGAAATTTCATAAATACATTATGTTCGGATGAATAAAAAAATAAAAGTGCATTCATTCATTAAGAAAAGCCTTAGCAAACGCACGTTCCACAACATTGTTGTCCATTCTTCTTTGTGTTGGCTCAAAACATTCAGAGCAGTTTGCACGTCTTCTTCTGATTTAGAAACACTCTCGGAAGCTTGTGCAAAATCACACATAAAGGATGCATGTTCCGCTTGGGTGGATGACAATTCCTCTTCAAGTTGTTTGAGTAACTCTTTGGTTTGAATAATCTTTTGATTAAGACCCGCAATGTGCTCATCTGACTTGATAATTGAAGCAGACAACTATTCATGTTCGCCAGAAACTTTGAAGCTTCTTCTCATAGTATTGGGCCTTAAATTCTGCAGTAGACAAGTTTGAAGAATCTGCAAGTTGGGTTTTCAAAGAAAAGCACCTAAGGAATATCTTCACCTTCTCGTAAAAGGAGATGAAGTCTACACCCAAACTCTTCAGAATCATGAAAACGTTGTTTGCTACAGCAATCACTACCAAGGCCTCAAGCCATTGGGGTGACGGACACATCATTGCCAAGGCCTCAAACCGTTGGGGTGACGGACACAATCACTGCCAAGGATTCAAGCCGTTGGGGTGACGGACACATTTACTGCCAAGGACTCAAGCCGTTGGGGTGAAGGACACATTCACTGCCAAGGATTCAAGCCGTTGGGGTGACGGACACATCACTGCCAAGGCCTCAAGCCGTTGGGGTGAAGGACACATTCACTGCCAAAGACTCTAGCCGTTGGGGTGACGGACACATCACTGCCAAGGCCTCAAACCGTTGGGGTGACGGACACATTCACTGCCAAAGACTCAAGCCATTGGGGTGACGGACACATTCACTGCCAAGGATTCAAGCCGTTGGGGTGACGGACACATCACTGCCAAGGACTCAAGCCGTTGGGGTGACGGATACATTCACTGCCAAGGATTCAAGCCGTTGGAGTGACGGACACATTCACTGCCAAGGCCTCAAGCCGTTGGGGTGACGGACACAATCACTGCCAATGCCTCAAGCCGTTGGGGTGACGGACACATTCACTGCCAAGGACTCAAGCCGTTGGGGTGAAGAACACATTCACTGCCAAGGCCTCAAGTCATTGGGGTGAAGGACTCATTCACTGCCAAGGACTCAAGCCGTTGGGGTGACGGACACATCACTGCCAAGGCCTCAAGCCGTTGGGGTGACGGACACATTCACTGCCAAGGGCTCAAACCGTTGGGGTGACGGACACAATCACTGCTAAGGATTCAAGCGTTGGGGTGACGGACACATCACTGCCAAGGACTCAAGCCGTTGGGGTGACGGATACATTCACTGCCAAGGATTCAAGCCATGGGGTGACGGAACAATCACTGCCAAGGCCTCAAGCCGTTGGGGTGACGGACACATTCACTGCCAGGATTCAAGCCGTTGGGGTGACGGACACATTCACTGCCAAGGCCTCAAGCCGTTGGGGTGAAGGACACATTCACTGCCAAGGATTCAA